>JANHFO010005619.1:82868-97546 GCA_032468095.1 Pareas carinatus | reverse complement strand
TGTAGATGGTTACTTTGTTAATAAACGTTGTTTGGATTCACTGAGGCTCTCAGCTTCTCCTTTTCCGCGAACGAACCGAGGCACCTCGGATCTAACAGAACTAAGGAGAAATTTCCTGATGGTTAGAGCAATTAATCAGTGGATCAACTTTACTCAAAAAGTTGTGGGTGCTCCAACATTGGAGGTTTTTAGGAAGAGATTGAACAGCCATTGATCTGAAATGGCATAGATTTTCCTGCTTGAACAGGGGGTTGAATTAGAAAACCTTCAAACTTCTTTCAAGCTCAGCTATTATGTTAATTCAGTTCTGACTCAAACACACATACAGAAAAGCACCCAACAGGAAGTAGATTCTCATAAGGAATTAAAAAACGTAATATGATGCTAATACGGAAATGAATTTCTGCCACAAATCCATATGTTGATTCTGCACATCTTTGTCAAAATCACCATCATAGCAAACAAACAGGATTAGACGCACCTTCATCTGCTCTTCTTCTAAGGTGATGTATGCCCAGCAATGCCCCTCTGTATTCTACCTAAGACAACAAAGCAAACTTTGCACTTAATAGAGACAAATCTGACCTCAGGTTTTAGATCAAGGACAAATATCATAGCATTTCAACCTCCCAAGACACTCTTATTTCAGATTTCAAAGTGACTATTTTCAAAGAAGAAGACTTTAACAGCATCATTGAACAAGAGAATGCTAGACTATGTATCCGAAGGTTTCAGGCTGTCTCAAAATGTCTCAACAAGCATAATGTGTTTTTAACACATTGCAAGTAATAAATACTTGTAATATGTCCCACACATAACTTATATCGGAATAACCAACCTGTCTTCCTCACCCTAATTCTGAGGATCTGTGGACATGAGCTACAGTTCATAAAAAACTTATGTTGTTAGATAAAAATGTGTTAACTGGAAAAAGTGCTACCAGATTTCTTCTGATATTTTTGTACTCTGAATGAGACCCAGAAATAAAGTGCCATTTTCAACTCAAATATTATATTTGTTTCTTGTATGGTTGCTCCTATAAATATAATTAATATTTATGAAGCCAGAACAGGCATAAATAAATTTCCAGTAGTCAGAACAGGAAAATTGAGAAAAGAGACAGTCTAATTCTAACTGCATAAGACCAAGTCTTATGAACAAATGCATATAAAGTCAGAATTGAGAAGACAGCACCTCTGCAAAGAAGCTGATGAAACAGTAGACTGTCTAGTTAGCTCCTGCAGGACTGATTACCAACAACGTAATGACAAAATAGTAACAATATTAGAAGATCTGCAAGAAATGTCATTTGCCTGCAAGCATGACTGGTGGAACCATAAAATAAAGAAAGTAATAAAACCTGAAGAAGCTAAACTGCTTTGGGAATTCAGAATTCAAGCAGACAGGCACCTGCGATATAACACCCCAGACTTAACAATTGTTGATAAGACAGACAAGAAGTCTGGAAAATGGATGTAACAGTACCCGAAGGCAGCAGAATAGAAGAGAAAGAACTTGAGAAGGTAACAAAATGCAAAGACTTGCAAATAGAAATAGAATGACTATGGAAAGGCGAGCAAGGGTAGTATCAATAGTAAAAGGTGCCTTGGAACCAATCCCAAAGCAACTGGAGCACTACTTGAATGCTATCGGTATTGACAAAAACGCCATCAGTCAAATTACAAAAGGCAGCTTTACTTGGAACAGCTAGCATCCTATGACAATACCTCTAATACCATCAAACATCAACATCTGCATACCCCGTATAGTTGAAAACGACTGGATAGCTAGATAAAAATGGCAATTCCATCTTGCTGACTGTACAATGAATCATCATCATCACCATAATAAAGCAGATAATTATTTCTTTGTTTGTATAGTTGTGACCGGTAATCAAATTTCTTCAAGTAATCCTGTACTTGCTGGCCCTGGTTGCTGAGCCAACAGTTCTAAAACCATTTGTCACTATTTGTCCAGTAACTCCAACACCTAGTGTGGTCCTTGTTGACCTGAGTAACTACCAATCTGGGATAGGTTTTTGTAAATCTCATCTCATCATATTGTTTATGAGAGAGGCACTCCTTATCTGACTTCTATGATGAGACCTATCCAGTATGGTTGGAGGGAAGCACAAAATACAAAGACCTGAAAATAGAAGTAGAAAAAACTATAGCAAGAGAAAACTAATAGAATACCTGTAGTAATAGATGCCTTGGGTGCAATCCCAAAATATCTTCACCACTTAAAAATCACCAGCATTGACAAAATCACCATCAATGAATTGATGAAAATGAATTACAAAAGAAAGCTTTACTTGGAACAGCTTACATTCTGTGATTCTACCTTTATTGCCATCAAACACCTCCCTGAACCATGTCCTTTGGAAGGACTCAGCAGGTGGACAAAAATGGTCAATCCAGTCCAGTCATAAGTGAGATCAACTATAATAATTCAGTAGAAGCAAATATTTGGAGATTTGAAGTTAGAATTCTTTCATTTTTAATTCCATGTAAATTCTGGATATAATAAAATATTAATTTACTGCAATGTACAAATGCGCCTTTACACACCAATCTCTCTTAAATTATTTCCAGTTTGCTGTCTTCTCCTGAGTTATTTTTAATAAAACCACAATGTTGTCATAAAAAGTTGGCATGCTACATAATACTATATTTATTTGCAATAATGTCTTTGAGCCCATGAAGATCTCTGTGGGATAGTAGAGTGCATCATAGAATCTAGCTTGTCAGTTTTGACCCAAAGAACTGGTCAGCATTTATCAAATTGAAATGTTAAGAATATATAAAAAGGCTAGCTCAGCAAAATGGTTCAAATTATATATTTTCCTGTGAACTATGGAATATTTCTTTTTGAGCATCTCATTACCAGGATGCATAAGTTGCAACTTTCTCCTCATGATTGGTGAAGGGCATGGAAAGTCAGAAACGTTCTTTTCTGCTCAATGATCCATATGGACAGAGCAATATTCACTGCAGGCAAATTTCGAGACAGGAATATGCCAAGATGTACATTTTAAATGAATTTTCTTAGTGAAGAGAAGCATTTGCTGAGGTAGTCAGCAAAGTCAGGTTTGTGGAACTGGGGAGTGGGGGCAGGGCTCCCAGAGTAGGTCAAAGACCTCCTAAGCTCAGTTGCCTCTGTTGTACAGAGCAAGAGTGGCAACCTACAGCCCATGGACTAATGCTGAAAGTAAGTGGCTGGTTTGAGAGAGAAAAGGTACAGGTATGGGACATGGGCTGAACAAGAGGCAGATACAAGAGAAAAGGAGAAGGAAGAAGGGGGAGGGAGGAAGTATTTCCCCCTTTCTCCGCTTATCACTACTGATGTCTGACTTGCAGAAGATTTTTGCCTGAAGAAATATAGCTTTGGGCAAAAGTTACAGCTTTACTTTCCTGCTGCAAAAGGCCAAATTTATAGAATCTCAATTAAGAGGGATTAAAAAAAAGACTGCAGATGAGAATGAAACAACCTGCTAGTCTCCCATCACTTCTAATTAAAAATCCCATAGTCTTTCCCTATTGGCTACAGGTGTTTGAGTTACAATACAAACTCTCTGGAAGACATCTGACTCCCTCTGTTCTAGACTCAGACTTCATAACTGCCCATATTCAGCTAAAATTGTACCATGATCTCAACTATCATCCTTTCTTTGCAATAAAAGGAGGCTTCAATAATTTCCCCAAAGATTCTCAACAGAGGAGGGAAGCAATAGAGTTGAGGGTCAGCAATTAAGATTTGTACATACTGTAGAATCTCTACATAGTTTTTAGTCTCTAGCTAACGGGCTCTTGCAGAACTGAAAATGTCCCTCCCCAAAGGAACCATCTACAAACAGTGCAGACACATGGGACCAGATGGCCCAAATGGTCTAACCCAGTATGACAACTTCATCTGATCAGATGGCAATGCAAAATATTTTTGTTTGGAATAAAGGACACATTTGGGAGGCATTGTGTACCAGGAAATGTTCTTGTGCAGGCTTGGTTAAAATGCAAAGGGACAGCGAATCATTCCATAGTCTTGCTCTCCTGTCATTTCCATGAAACTTGTCCAGGAGAACATACTTAAAGTTTGGTTACATTTGAAAAATAATTCTTTTTGCCAACTGCTGCAGTCTTCTGATATTTACATTTTCACTGGTTTTACACGAGGCCTGTGCTAATATCTCTCACTGAATATACTTTTGGGAGTTATTGATGCTAAAATTGGTGTGTTAATTCCAAATATCCTTGTCTTCCTGCCTGCTGAACATTTGAGCAAAAAAGTTAAATAAGCTCATATTTGATCATTATTTGCTTTGAGATGAACAGTGCAAACAAAGTAGAATTACATAGGCCGACGTTTATTTATTTATTTATCATATTTAGGAATTACTCATCTCACTCACAGAGGAAACCTGGGTGGTGTACAGATATATGAATGTAACTGAAAAATAGAGGCAAGGGCAGTTAAAATTTAGGAGACAAATGATGACTGAGATTATGGATATTGGCAACTGATGGACCCTGATGGAGGGAAATGGGGGATATCCTGGAAGTGTTGCTGCTGGTTCTGCTGAAGTTGTGGTGACAGCCTGGATTTTAAGGGTGGTCATGGCTTTGGACAGGATCATGCCCATGTAGCCTCTCTTGAATCATCATTCCTGACTCTCCTCATGGTTTACAGAGGAGCCACGGGTTCCAAAAAGGGCCAAGGGATGCCTAGAGTGCCACTGGAGGAAGACAAGGGATGACTCTGACCAGATATGACTTAGTGTCGCAATTAAGGCCTACCTTATGGTGGTAAGAGTAGTGAAACAGCAGTATTTTCCCACTGTTATTGCATCCTCAGAGTGCCATCCAGAGTGTTTTGGGTCACTCATTCCCTCCTAGGGGGCTTGGATGATCTTTTGCAGAGCTGGGCAGAGGAGATTTTCAGCACCTGATGGACAAAGTTTCTTGAATTCATTCTCAGTTGGACCCCATGCATGGAAATAGTCCATGTGAGATGCCCAGGAACAGGTCTTGCCCTATTATCTAGGAACAATTTGATCTGGTTGGCCCTGATGAAGTGGACAGGGACCTTGATGCTGTCAGTGCCACCACCTGTCAATGAGTTCTTTGTCCCTCCTGGATGGTGAAAGCCTCCAGGATGGTGACTAGCAGATGGGTCCAGACAGTGTGCTGTATCCTGGTTAATTACCAGACCTCCTGGAGTCGGCAGTCATCTCCTCTCTCCAGTCTGTGTGGGCCGATCTGAAAATGAAAGATAAGCACTGATTGGTTAAAGCACTTATCTGAGCCTGTTTAAAATACCAGCAAGCGGGTTTGAGCGCTGGTGGAAGTTTGTAGTTAATAAAGACTGTTGTGTTACAGTTAGACGACTCCTGCTTCATTCTTCGCCTGATTCTACACTTGACGATGAAGGTGGGATTCAGAAGAAGGGAATCAAGAACGTGGCAAGCTGGAGAAACCTTCCAGCCCGACGGACAAGTGAAAATTGGAACAAGGCGCTGTAGCCAGCATGTCATCCACCCACCCACCAATGCTATTTGATTCCTCTAAGGAGCATTGGGATACAATCATGAAGAGGTTCGAATTTTTGATCGAAGCCCATGACCTTCCGGTTATTTCAGCAAAGAGGAAGAAAGCCTTGTTTTTGAGTCACTGTGGCCATGAGGTATTCGACACCACAAGAACTTTGTCTGAACCGAATACTATGCAGGCAATACCCTGGTAAGACCTGTTAGATGTGCTGAGGACCCACTATACCCCAGCACCATCAAAATTTGTGCAAAAGTATGAATATCGACACTGGATGCAAAAAAAGAGGAAACTATCAATCAATACGTTGCCACTCTAAGGAAAGCGGCAGTCCATTGCCAGTTTCAAGATCTCGATGAGTTTATTGGACCAATTCATCTTTGGTGTAAGGGATTTCTGACTACAGTGAAGGCTACCGGCAAACTCCAAATTGACCCTGCCAATAGCCTTGGATGAAGCGAGGGCAGCTGAATCATCAATCAGAGATGCAAACTGCCACCGTTGTGAGAAAAAGAGTCATCTGGTACACGTATCCAAAGCAACTCTACCACCCGAAGCTCCAGCTGTAAAGTGTCCAGACAACAAAGACCCAGGCAACCCAGAGACAACAAAGTGCCTTGGAAGCAAAGAGCAAACACAGGAGCCTCAGAAACGTTCCAGATTCGGATTACAAAGACAAGCTCAAACCGGAAAATCAAGATTTTGGTCACTGTAAGCATAGGCAATTACCCTTGCAAAGGTAACCATTATCTCTTGGTCTCGCCTGAAGCAAGCCATTCCAGATTTCAAAGGAAGTCGCCTGGAGCAGCAACACCTTAATTTGATGGTTTACCAGGGAAATTGGATCCCTGTTCTGGGGTGAACCACAGTCCCAGTTACCTACGACAAATTTAAAGGGGACCTGCCATTGACGGTGGTCATGGGACAGCTTCCTACTCTTCTGGGACTGGATTGGTTCAGCTTCCTGGGGTTGGAGGTGATTGGTGTCTACGCCATTGACAGCAGCTGCAGCAACAACCTGATTGCTGAATTCCAAGATGTGTTTTGCTCAGAATTGGTCAAGTACCGGGGCACCCCCATTTCAATAAATGTAGACCCCCAAATAGCTCCAATTCGATTAAAACCTAGGAGAGTTCCATTTGCCTTAAAACCTAAACATGATGCAGAGCTTGATAAGCTGATCAGGCAGGGTGTGTAAGTCCCTACTGATCATGTAAAGTGGGAGACCCTCATAGTCACACCAGTGAAAGGAGATGAGTCAGTGCAGATTTGGGCAGATTACAAATGCACACTGAATAAAGCACTCCAACAAGGTGCCTGCCCAATGCCAGTGGTACAGCACTTGCTTCATTCCCTGGGACCGGGACAGATTTTTGCTAAATTAGACTTGGCACAGGCCTACCAGCAATTGCTGATAGATGGTGCCGCTGCTGAGGTCCAGACTATTGTGTCTCACAAGGGGGCTTTTAAATGTACTAGACTGCAATTTGGTATTAGTATTGCCTCAGGAATTTTTCAGAGTGTAATGGAAAGGTTGCTGTACAAAATTTCTGGAGTAGTGCCATATTTTGATGATGTCTTAATTACTGCTAGGGACAGGAGATTCAAGATAGATTCAAGATTATAGGCTGTGCTCACTAAATTTAAGAAGGCTGGATTGAAACTAAACAGAGAGAACTATAAAATTGGGGTGCCAGAGGTCGACTTCTTGGAGTACAAGATTAATAGCAAGGGCATTCACCCCACGGCCGACAAGATTTCAGCAATTAAAGATGCACCAAAACCAACGAATAAAACTGAGCTCCAGGCATTCATGGGGTTTTTGAATTTTTCCAGTGGGTTTCTGAAGCAAAAAGCCACTGTGGCAGAACTGCTGCACAGACTCTTAGCAAAAAAACACTCCTTGGGGTTGAGGCCCTCAGAAAGATGTCACTTTTTCACCTGCCTACCAGAAGCTTCCTTATCTGTTATACTAACATGCTGCCCTTTGTCCTGACTTGTGATGCATCGCCTTTTGGGGTGGGCGCTATTCTAAGCCACAGGCTTCCCTCAGGAAAGGAAGCCCCAATTGTGTTTTATTCCAGGACTCTCTCATCGGCTGAAAGGCACTATAGACAAATCGGCTGAAAGGCACTATAGCAAGGATGCCCTTGCCATGGTCGCAGGCATTAAGTGCTTCCATGAATATCTATTCAGCAGACACTTTGACCTAGTGATTGACCATAAGCCGCTCCTTGCCTTGTTGGCTGGAGACAACCTACGCCGCCAGCTCTCTTCCCCCGATTTATACGTTGGACTGTATTCCTCACAGTGTATTCATATAACCTACTGTTTTGTAATTTTAAATTGATCTTAATTTGGTTTTAAATTGGTATTATATTCGGTTTTTACTCAATACAGCCTTCTAATATTTTGTTTCAATATGTTTTAATGTTTGTTATTGTGTATTTTAATTTGCTGTACACTGCCCTGAGTCCGTGAGAAGGGTGGTATAAAAATCCAATAAAATAAATAAATAAAATAAATAATAACCTGATCTACTGTCCGGGCATGACCCTTGGGCTTGCTGATGCCCTCAGCTGGTGCCCACTGCCAGGAGCACCCACTGACCACTCATCAGTCAACCCTGTTCTTCTGATTGACTGCTGCAAGACTGGATTAGTCACTTCTAAAATGGTGGCTCATAAATCCACCTCTGACCATATTTTACGAACTGTACTAAATTGGGGCTGGAGGGGCTGGCCTGTGGGTCCGGTGGCCGAGGATTTTAAGCCTTTTGTTATAAGGCATATGGAACTTTCGGCTCAGGAAAGCTGTTTGCTCTGGGGGGAGAGGGTTGTGCTTCCCAAAGTCCTCAGGGGCAGAGTATTATCTTCTTTGCACGAGTGACACCCTGGCATCGAACGCATGGTGAGGAGTTACACTTGGTGGTTCAATATGGATAAACCTAGAGTTTGAAAAAAATGGACAGGGGAAACCTTTACCTTTTGTATGATGGGTAAAGCAGGGACAGAGAAGATGTTGCTTTCTTAGATGCAGAGTGTGACCTCAAGCATCCCTTCTCTGCTCTCTCTTTCTTTTAAATAAAGTGAAATTGTAGTTGCTGAAAAATATTTCAGCATAGGAGATAGGGAATATCCCCCACCACATTTGAGAGCAACAGGCAGCACCTTGTTGCAGCTCCTTACTCTCCAATCCATCTCAGTCTGAGTAGGAGAAGGTCTGGCCCACAGTTCTGAATGTGACTAGAGTTTATATTGTCACTCAACTATGAAGTATACATTTCTGAATTATTATAACAAAGTCCTAATTATAACTTCAGACAATTCCTAAGCTAAATAGAAATTTATTTTATCTAGTTACTGCCTTATTGCATAACTGATAAACAGAAAATATTTACTGTTTTCAAGCTCATTTGACAGCTAAACAAAATGGAAACAAATCCTTTTTTCTCTTTTAGAATAGAACAACAGAGTTGAAAATCTGGGGGGTCTCCTACTCCAACCTCCTGCTCTGGCAGGAAGCCCCATATCATTTCAGACAAATCATTGTCCAGTCTCTTCTTAAAAACTTCCAGTGTTGGTGCATTCACAACATCTGGAGGCAAGTTGTTCCACTGATTAATTGTCTTAACTATCAGGAAATTTTTCCATAGTTCTAGGTGCTTCTCTCCTTGATGGGTTTCCATCCTTTGCTTCTTATCCTGATTTCAGGTGCTTTGGAGAAGAGCTTGACTCCCTCTTCTCTGTGGCAACCCCTGGGACATTGAAACACTGCTATCATGTCATGAGGTCAATTTTTCCATTCCTAGCTACTGACATGAAATAGTCTTAAGATTACCTGCTTCTGAGAAATTTAATGTGAGAAGATCCTCTGAATGAAAGGAATATGATTTTTTTTCATTTTGATTTTTAAAGGAGAATGGCAAGCCTGCTTCAATGCAAGGGGAAATTGAGTGCTATGACTTTAATATACCACATCCAGAAGTCCAAATAAATGTTGGTTATTTTACCTTTCAATTTTATTTTAAATCTCTAATAATAGTCCCAAATAAATATTTGCCATTTTTTTGGTTTCTTGAATTTTTAATATTTTTTCTTTTCTTTTTTACTAGTTATTGTTGAAGGTTTTTTCATTTTTAAAATTTATTCCAGAGATTTGCTTATTTTTCTTAATAAGCCTTGACATACTAGTTGCATTATTTTCCAATACAGCAATCCTTAATTAAATACATTAACAAATGCTGTATGTGACCATTCCCCAGTAACATTCTGCATGGCATGAAGTCATTTCTAGATGGCATTTAAAGAGATATTTTAAAGGCAGGCACTTCACTCTTTCATATATCTACTAGCTGTACCTGGCCATGCGTTGCTGTGGTTCAGTTTGGGGCTCAGTTAACAGTGCAGTAAATGAATGAAAGATGAAAGGGGAAAGGGGGAAGAGTGCTTCGCGGGCGCTCCCTGTCCAAGGCTGCTGCTCCTTCCTTCCTTCCTTCCTTCTCGGTTCGGGAAAGCTCCCCCCCCTTTTCTCTTCGGGGGTCAGCATCCTCCACTCGATCTCGGCCGATTGCCTCAACTTCTGCAGCCGTGCGAATAGGAAGATCGGGTTGCACGCCTGCTCGCATGCTCTTTTCTCACGTGACTTTCTGGAATCTTGGCTGGCCAAGAGAGAAAGGGAAGAGGAGGGATTGAGGAGAGAGAGAGAGAGGAAGGAAATACAGCTCTATGGGTTCCTTTCCGAAGCACCCTCCCCTGCGTCAGCCGTGCAGCGGCCCCCTTCTTCCCTCACTGCTGCAACAGCCTCGCTCCGCCACCCAACAGCCGCGCCGGCCTCCCCTACACACACATACACCTTCCCTCTTTCTCCCTCTCTCTCTCTCACACACACACTCCTCTCGCACACATTCCTCACACACAAACCTCTCTCACTCACACATACACCTCTCTCTCTCTCTCTTTCTCTTCGTGCTTACAGCCCCTTACAGGGAGAGGCAAGGAGGCATGGCAGGGGGGCCCGGCCGGCAAGCCTGGGGAAAGTCGTGCAACGGTGACAGCTGGGCAGCGGTCCCTTTGGGAAAGCGACCCCCCGCAGCTTGTTCTCCCAATGGAGTACAGGTTTCCTTCGAGAGAGGGCGGTGCAGCCCTCCTTCGCCCGGCGGCCGAGGAGTTGCTCGTCTCGGGTGCTCCGCAGTGAGGCTCACTGCCCATCAGCTGAGGACGGATCTTGCAGCTCTGGCGGGGGAACAAAGCGGCTTTCCTCCTTCCCACCTTCCTCAGACGCGACTCTTCCGCAGCACCACGAACCGCGCATGCACCGCCCGTCACGTGGCCCGCCACCCGGCCACATTAGGGTGGCGCCCCCGGGTGCCCCGGTCGTGACGGTTTCGGGCTTCTACTCGAGCGTAAACATAGAAGTAAAAGGTAAGTAATAGCTAAGAACCCACTCCTGTTTGAATGTAACAGTCTCTGAAAATTTGAAGTCAATCGGTGCAGTACTTTCCGAGATAACCTACCAGGAACAAATATACACTTCCTTTTTTATATATATAGATTCTATCAGCTCTACTGAGAATCCTTGTTTAGCACTTTTGTCTTTATGTTTTATTGTGTTTTATTTATTTATATTTTAACATTAGGTTTTATTTTCATTACAATCATTCTTCATTTTCTCTTCCTTTTAAAAACAATTTTCTTTAATTACATTGTAACTTTTTTCTTTCACCCTAATTTTTTGCAATAGTCTTTATCTTATATGTATTTTTCTCTGTTTTTCTAATTACCGTGTGGCTCAACCCAAGGAGGGAATTCATCACAATCTACTGCAATGTCTCAGGCAACACTGTCACTCACGCCCTTGTCACCTCTCGATTAGACTACTGCAAGGTTATTTGGAGACTACGGTTAGTCCAGAATGCAGCGCGAGCTATTGTGGGTTTGCCTTGGTACACCCACATCACACCAATTCTCTGCGAGCTGCACAGGCTCCCTATTGGTCTCCGGACTCAATTCAAGGTGTTGGTGATCACCTTTAAAACCCTACATGGCTTGGGACCAGTCTATTTATGGGACCGCCTTCTACCACACGTCTCCCAGCGACCTATTAGATGCCACAGAGTTCTTCTTCTCAGAACAATGTCCAAGCAATGTTAGTTGGGGGGTCCACGAGGAAGAGCCTTCTGTGTGGCTGCTCTGGCTCTCTGGAATCAATTACCGCCGGAGGTCCGGATCATCTCCACCCTAGTGGCTCTTCGTAAAGCTTGAAGACCTGACTTTTTCGGCAGGCTTGAGATTGATCATCTGAGATCTAAGCATGCATGATGTATGCTATTTTTTCTGTTTATTTTTATTTATTCTTCTTATAATTTAATTAATTTATTTGTTGTTAGCTATGTCAATTTTTTATATTGTTTATTGTAAGCCACCCTGAGTCTATGGAGAGGGACGGCATATAAATTTGAATAAATAAATAAATAAATAAACACTGTCTCTTGAAGTGAGGTGTTCACCATGACCTGAATTTCACGTTTCACTTCTCCTTGAGGAGCCAGAAGCAACATTGGTTCAAAGTAGATACAACAAGTAATGGTTGAAAAAAAAAGTGAATTCTTTTTCACATTTCTTGCGCCTGTAGTCTCTCACCAACCTTATTTACAGTAATCCAGTAGTATTTGGGAAAGTACAAGTTAAAATATCTATAGGGTCACCGGATGAATTTGCAAGTTTTTTATTTGGAAGTGGTATATAAAGAAACTTAATTAAAACATTAATTTAAATATGAATCATTATATATTGTCCAGTTACATCAATTCCTTTCAGTATCTCTCTCCAAAAGGTGTCCTAGAATAAGGCAAACTTTGCACAAAGATAAAATTTAAAACATCCTGTGGTGACAGAGGATTATCAGAGTCAGAAGGTGGTGCTTTGCTTCAGTTTATAGTATTCTGGAAGAAAATGTATTAGGAAAATGGAAGCCAAATGTTCCGTTAGGATGTATCTATTGAGAATGAAATATAAGTAAAAGCATTCATATTTCAACTTGATTTTTAACATTTATTATAAATTGGCAATTGATTTGGCTCCAATGAGGATTATTCTAAGGTCAGTGGGTTAACCTGTACAAGTGTATCTATTGACAAATGTTTTGTATGTAAATAAGTGTGAATTTAAAATGATAATGTACTTAAAAGTCCCTAGAGTGCATGCTTTAGAAAATATATATTTGCACATATAAAAAAAGACTATTCCTCATTTCACACAAAGGCCTCTATTAATCCAATTGTATAAATATTATATTTTCAATGCAGTTCTATGCTAACTGAAAACTATTATACATATTATTCTCATAGCTGACCCGAGCTGAGAAAATTTTGACCTTTAGTAGTTAAGTATGCAGTCTGGTGTAGGGCATATAGACACACAATTTTCAGAGCCTTCATACATAAAAGCTTTCTAAATGTTGCAAAACTAGCACATCTGAGAAGATTATGATTTTAGCCTGTAGGTTTTAACTTTGCTAAATAATACAAAATATAATTCTTTCACCACAGCCCCTTCACCTAATACAGTAGCACAGTTAATAAGAATGAAACCTCAATTTATGTACAAACTCATTTTGATTATTACACTTATATGTTCATAAATCAACTTGAGGAAGTTACTAGTTGGATAGCATATAAACTAAGTGCAATTTGATTTCTTTCAGTCAAAAACTACAGATAATATTTAAGGTACTTTTAGACAGGGTTAAGTCTTCTCTGAATACAATTATCCTATTTTACTACGATTATATATTTTACAGATGTATAATCTATATATATCTAAACATGAAATACCACTCACTCACTGACTGACTCATCACCAAAACTATAAAAGCTACAAGTATGAAATTTGGTACATATGTTCATCTTGGCATCTAGGCACTCACTAAGAAAGGATTTTTCAAAATATTTATTTTTACGTGAGTTATTTAAAATTTTTAATTCCGGATGGGTAGAGGGTTGTGATTGGACAAAATATCCAACACCATTTGTTTTCTTTCTCCTGATTGGAGGGCTTTCGTTTGCTTTTGAATTTTTTGGTTGAAAAATGAGTAGCAGTGGCGCAAGTGGAGAGTTAGAGCACAATTAGAACGGTGGCAGTAGCAGCAGTGGAAGTTTCGTCGGTAGTGGCCAGAGTCATGGCGAAACGAGGAGCAGCAGGGCAGATGAGTGTGGGGCTGGATAGTGGAGGGAAACCATGGCATTGGTGGGAGAGGTGGACGGGCTGACAATTTCAAAATGGGAATTGTGTTCTCGCTTGGCCCAAAAGGGGGGGGAAATCTGGTGAGGGCGGCAGCAGTGACGGGGCAAAGTTGCCAGCCTGCTCTGGTCATGCGCACAAGCAGCACTTGAAGAGGCTGGGGAGTCCCATTGTTGGCAGCGCCCAGCGCTGGGAGGCCAATGAGGAAGCAGACAGGGAGGAGAAGGAAGAGGCGCCATAGCCGGACATGCCCCTTTTTCCTCTTCTACCCAGACTGTGAAGAAGCCGGTGCTGCCGAGGCACCCTGTGCACAACACCAGAGCACTTGACGCACCGTGCTGCTGGGCCCTCAGGGTGCCACATTGCCGGTCCTTCTTTTCTCCTTATGAGCCGTAAATAATTCATAATAATTAATAATTAATAATAATTACTTTGAGCCGGAAAAAATGGCCCGGACGACCCTCCAGCACCATCCTCCTCTCCCAAGAGAGCCGAGCCAAGGCAGGAGACCCCCACCTGGGTCAAATTGCCCCTCCACTTAAAAGTATCAAACCATCGCCCCGCTGCCGAAAAAAGCAACAGTGTAGTTTTGGAAAAGGCACTTCTTTACCCTATTCGCGACTGGGAAGACAACGTTTCCCATTATCCCCAGCCAGGCTAGGGGGTACGCTGTGGTGAGGGTGATGGGAGCTAAGATACCCTTCAGACTATCTTCAGGTGGGGGTCCCTGGAGGATGGAAATGGCAGACTCTGCCCATGCGGATTCTTATGTCATCAGTGAGATGGGGAGGGGTTGACTTTGCAACCCACCTTCCTTAAGCCCTATTAGGCGAAGGGGTGAGGAAGACAAAATGACTGCCCCATCCAGGACAGTGAATGATTTGCAGAGGGAGAG
>JANHFO010005619.1:63783-74795 GCA_032468095.1 Pareas carinatus | reverse complement strand
CTGTGGGAAGTTGAACAAGATAAATCAGCCGTCCAAAGACACGTAGAGATTAACAATATTTGTATACCATTCCAAACAATCCAAAAGTCTAAAAAGAAACCAAAACAATAGCGACTGCACCCAGTTGGCAGAGATTAACACCAAGATTAACACCAAGACCAACAATCAAGAACAAACAATATCCCAAACAAGGGGTATGCCAAACAACCTAAAATTATTTAGCAGCCCAATCAGGGAACCACCAAAGACTATTCCCACTAACAATGACAAGGTAAGCCATCAGTGTATAAAATTAGAGTAAACCCTAATCCCTACTAGCACTGATGATGTTACCTAGATTGGCAGTGAGATGTCTGCAAGAAAACAGCCAAGCTCAGCAAGCACCAAACACCCTACATTTGAATTATTGTTACATGCTGCACGTAGGGCTCCCCTTGAAGACTATTTAGGAGCTGCAGCTAATCCAGAATGCATCAGCACAAGAATCTTGCACTGTCACTTATTATTCCTGTGTGGTATCCCTCTTCCACAAACTGCACCGGCTGCCAGTAGGTTTCTGGATGCAATTCAAGATGTTGGCTGCCGCTTATAAAACCCAGCATGTTAGAGAGCCAGGCTACGTGAAAGGGGCTGTCTTTCCCCATCTGCCTCACCAAGCCTAGCAGAGAGAGCACGTTCCAGATCTGTGAAATGGTGTCCTCTTGTGAAACTCACGTCCGTGCCTTTCTGTGGCGACACACCTGCCTTGTGAAATAGCGTCTCTGCGAAGATGGGCCTGATCTTATTAGCCTTTTAGAAAATCCCAAAGATTGGCGGTTTGACCCAACATTCAACCTCCAGCAATCTAATATCCAGAACACTGGGAGAGAAGAGAAGGTCTGAAAGAGGGAAACAGTCCAAATTTCCAATTTCTCTTCGGGGAAATCCTCCTTTGTTAGGAGCAAATCCCTCCCTAGCTGGCACTGGTGGTGTTACTTCGTGGGGTAATGAAACATCTGCTCTAGACTCTACAGTTCAACCCTGAGCTGCAAATATTCCTTTCTATTGGAATTCCTTTTCCTGCAACCGGCACTTCCCTTTGTACTTCCCTTTGAGAGAAGCATATTCAGGAAGGCATTTTACGAAAGTTCAGTTATAAAATATGTGTTTATAAGGTTAAAAACAGCACTCGGAAATGAGTCCGAAACATATGGTTGCAGGCTCGTAGTCAACTGTTTTCTGAAATATATTATTCAGTGTATTTACTATACTTTCTCAAGTGCTGTGGAAACTGATAACATTTTACCTGCTTTTAGGGAGAAAGGACATGAGAATAAGGCCTAGAGTTTTGCAATATTTTCCATCTATAGAGGGGTTTTTATTTTAAAAAAAGAGCTGTAGGGCTTTCTCTATCTATGAAGACTTTTTGTACAACGTACATCCTTGGTTTTCAGGATCCCCACAAACATGAAAAATCTCCAGCCATCAGAATGTTGCCATTTTAAAAAATACTTTTGTAGATATGAAAGATAAATAGGTATACTAAGCAGAATTAAAAGAATCATAGCATGGGTCAGCAGTGACCTGGAAATATAGAATAATGTATTGTGATTATTATAAGTTAAAACAGAATTTTTCCTAGCCTAACAATAACCACAGAGCACATGTTAAAACATCATGAAATAAAAATGTTTTATATATAGTTAAACTGATATTCGAGTAAAGTTAATTTAGAACATTTTGATTAGGCACAATGCTTCCCCAATGAATTAGGCAGCAGAAATTTACAGTATTTTTGAATCATTTTCATAAGATTTACCAGCAATGGATTTTTTTGTGTGAAAGGAGCAATCTGTTCACTAGATAGTCACATCTATCTTATTTTATAGAAGCATGCTTATTCTTTCTCCACAATGCATGTTTAAATTGGATATGAAAACATGTCTAAATTTAATAGATAATTTGACTAGCACAATTAATTCATTGTGGGTTTTGTTGCTTTGTTTTGTGTTTCGTCAGATAGAGTTCCAAAATTGTTATAGGCCAGCACCTCCCTCCTGAATCTACAAATAATGTGAGGAGGCAGTTGGCACAGGACAGTCATTACTGTTCAAAATTAAACATTACCAGAATAATGACTGCATCATTCAAAGAAGTTTCATTTTCATAGTTGTTTAACACACATTGGAACTTGTTGATATAACAGACAATAGCAACCGTGGGTTTGAATCAGTATTCTTTTAAAGATCTTCATATTTACATAAGAGGGTGAATTTAGGAGATCTGCTGATGCACGAGAAGAGATGGCAGAGCTTGAGGGTGACGTCAAGAAAGGACTCGGCTTAGAATTGTAACATGTTCACAAGCACCCCACATCTACTCTCCCCTTGAATTGCATTATTTAGTGCTGACAGTTGATCAGATTCTTATCCTCTATCTCCTTTGAAACTGTCCCCTTGTATATTAGTCACTGGTAAGCTAATTTTCCAGGTCACTGCTTGACCTTCAGCCCTCATGATTGGATTATCCTTGAAACAACTGGTTGCGCTGTGTGTTTTATTCACACGCCATGCTGGGATTTATTTAGCTGTTCAAGCAAATGCTCAGTTGGAGATTGTTAAACCTTTATGTATTTAGCCTGGAAAGCATGCAAAAATCTTGCCTGGTTGGTAATAACACTGTGAAGAGGCAAGCTTTTGGTGTCACATTCAACCACCTTCTCCTGCAGGCTGAGATTTGCTTCTGTAGCTATTGGCGCAACATGTTATCTCAGCTTCCTGTTTATTAATTAAAATTACCCATGCAGCAAGTGTCGACTTTCTTAATCGAGTGAAGATCCGATTCCTTTTACATTTTTGTGCCAGCAGCTCTGGAAAATCTGCAAGAGCATCTCAACATTAGCTCTGCTTTAGAAAAAAATATATATCTTAATTGTTTTTTAACCTTCCTTTTCTAAAGACTAAAAAAACCTTTTGCCCACAGTTAGACGTGCTTTCTTTTCTGTCTGTCCCTCTAGGAAATTGCAATGTCGATTAATTTAGAGCTCTATTCATTTTTGCTGGGAAACCAAAGCAACTTACTTTTTCTAATCTTTTTTATGAAATCCTCGCGTTCTGGAATCATCATTATCAATGCCCTTAGCGCAAAAACAGAATTGATTTTGTATTCTTTCTCTTTAGCTCTAATAGCTTTGCTTTTTTAAAATTCTTCTTCCTGGTGCTGTTAATCAGGGGTTACATTGCCTTAAGATATTAGCAGCGCTTTTCAAAATCCCTCAGCTCCATTTATATTTATGTATAACAAAAGTAATAAGCCCGTTTTTAAAGTAGGGGCTAATACATGCATTTTCAAACAACAGCGTTTCATCTGCAATAAATCTTATTTCAAAGATGGTTACAGTTTTCTCCACTTCGTAGTGTTTTCTGTTGTTTAAACCTTTAGGCTAAGCAGAATTTCTCAATCAGTATTTGTTAGGGTTATACAGATGGTGATCCCTTTAAGTAACCCTGCAGGTTGGTTTACAAATTGCATGGCCAGCTGAAGTAAGCTGAGCCACACCTATCTTAATTAGCCCAGGACCAAGAGCATACAAACCAGCAGGGCTTAAGTCATTCTCTATTGCTTTGGTGATCCCTGCTGTGTGGTATACGTCTCTGAGAATAGTACCTGATTTGCTGTGTTTTTCCTGGTCAACTTTGTTGGCGAAGATACTGGATAAACACCTGACTAACCTGGTTAGTAGAGGGACTGCTTGACTGTGGTATTCTGACCTGGACTGTTGACTTTGTTTCTGGACTGTGACTGTATTGAGTAAAGAGCTTTTGCATCTCACTGCAGTGTGCTTGTGCTTTGCTGCTACTTCTTTGGTACAGACCCTTCTGTTCTGCACACCACCCTTGTAAGTAAGGAACCTGTTTGTAGCCAACACTGGTTACAAGCCAGGGGTGCTCTAACAACAACCATGAATTAAATTTATTGGAGACAGAAAAAATAGCCCAGCAAGTAAGAAGCGCTAAAAAAAAATTTGGGATGATGGTTAGCATATAGATTAAAAAAGCAAAGAGAAAAAAGGAATATACATAAATTAAGAAATGAGGCAGGTGAGATGGAATATTCAAATGAGACTATTACGCTAAATTATATGATACAGAAAAAATTGATACGGACAA
Organism: Pareas carinatus; assembly: GCA_032468095.1. Taxonomy (NCBI): domain Eukaryota; kingdom Metazoa; phylum Chordata; class Lepidosauria; order Squamata; family Pareidae; genus Pareas; species Pareas carinatus. The sequence goes on along the minus strand of JANHFO010005619.1, from coordinate 70,647 downwards.
GATAAGACAATATTTGGAAAATAGTAAAATACCAAAAATTTCTGAAGAACACTGAAAAATGCTAAATGAAAGAATAGAAATAACAGAAATTACTGAAACGATAAAAAGATGAAAGAAGCTAAAGACACTGGGGCCGGATGGGATACCAGCAGAAGTATATCAAATATTGCAAGATCTATGGACTGGACCATTGGAAGAACTTTATAATGAGTTATTATTGGATTACAAAATTCCTAAAACATGGTTGGAAGCTAATGTTGTTTTGATTCTGAAAGAAGAGACAGATTTGACGCAGATAAAAAATTATTGTCCAATATCTTTACTAAATGTGTAAGAGTTTATTCTTGCAAACTCTCACTCTTCAAACACTTCAAAATTTTCTTCCTTTGCTTCGCTTTGGCTGGTGCATTAATTACAGCCTTACCTGGTTCAGGAGAATCTGACTACAGTCATTCAGACTCTCCTTACCATCTGTCTAAACTATTATAATGGGACTGTTTTTAAACTTCGAAACTGCAGTTTCTTCATTGTACAGTAGTCTGTGCAAACTAGCATGTGATACTGGGAATATTAATGCCTATGGTATGAGCCCTGCATTGGCTATCAATTGGTTTCTTGGTATAATTTAAAATGCTTAGTGATTTTGACCTATGCATCTTTTTATGGCTTGGTACTCTGTGCACATGCAGTTCTAGCTAACCCAATGTGAATTTGTCTGTACTGTTAGATCATACAGGGAGAAACGTTATATTGTTCCCCAATTCTAGGAAGTGAAGAGAGTGAAACATGGATACTTTTTAGTGGTAATGCAAAACTCTGGAAGTGCCTTCCGGCAGAGATCAGACTGTCCTCCTCCTTTCTGGAGAATATTAAAATCTGAGCTATTTCAGAGACTGTTCTAGTCAGTCATCTTTCTTCTTTATTTTTATTGCTGTTATTCATATAGTTTTATTCATTGTGCTTTGGGTGGTTGTTTTTGTTTTTTTCATTTTTGGCTTACCATGGATGATTTAATACTTTTATATCATGTAAGTCATTGAAAATCAATAAATTACAGTAGAATATAAATGTAATCAATGAATCAATAGCTTTCTTTTAATGTTCGTTCTGAGCTTCCTTTATTGTTGTAAGGTGACCAAAAGTATTTCTTCTGCGGATTCCCCCTCTCCATTGCAGTCTCTCTTATTACTTCCCTCTTGGCTACTTCTGCTTCTTGACCTGAAAAAGTCACATGGGAGGTGTTTACTTGTGATTTAACTGATATGTAGGAAGCCATGGAATGGCCATTCATACAAAAGCCAGTCTTCTGTCGTGAAAGATAATATCTATATCTGCTGCCACACAAAGATATTGCTGTGGTGCTTGGCCCAAACAATAAAAGCATCCACTGGGTCATGCTGGCAATCTGTTGTTTCCATGACTTTGAGCTGTTAGTTGCAACAATGCTGTAGCTCAAGGGGAATACTCTATAGTTTTAATATCCAACTTCATATGATAAGGATTATTAAAACATTCTAAGCAAACAGACTTTTTTTGTCCTTTGAGGCTTGCTATTGAATTGTTTCCAAAGCTCTGACTGAAGGCGGACTCTGATGCTAGCCCAGAGCTGTGTTCTGTTATGACTTAGGCAACAGACCAAGATGCAAAATGACAGGTTTTTGATAATCCAGAGTTAGCAATTGTAAGAAGATATTTTCCTCCCTCTTGGATTGATTAGCTATCTAGCTTCAAAATTTTCAAGGCTTTGACTTGCTCCAAATTAATTCTGGCAGTTGCTTAGCTGTTCAGGGTACTCTAGGAATGAATCACAATTAAGTAGAATCACACTAAATATTTGCTAGTTTCAGTTTTGGATTGAAATTAGCAGATGTACTGAGATAGATATATTTTGAACCTTCATTTTTTCCCCTTTGTTCTGTTGTTTCTGTTGATTTTGGTTGATGTCTTGATGTTGTAAAACTGTTTTCTTCTCTTTCCTGCCTTCTCTGGACATTCCAAATCAGGTATCCACACAGAGATCATATACCAAATGAGGCCTAACCAAAAAATCATGCAATAAATCATATTTCAGTGTGGGTGGAATCAAAAAGGGAATATGAGAGCAATGGACAATGAAAACAATTTAAATATTTAAACCTGGACGATGATATTCACAAGTGCTTGGATGGAGGGAATATGGCCCTCCTAGTCCAATTTCCTACAGTATTATCATTTTGAAATATTGGTGAAATTTGGGGATGGACGCTACTGTTTTATAGTTGCTCTGCTCCAACCTGAATGGGCAGTTGTAGCAGCTGAAGAAGTAACTGAGTCCCTCACTAGTTTTATATAGAATTGTCCCAGGAAATTGTTGAGGAAGATACTTTGTCATTTGGGATCATTAGTATGGAAGTGATGCCCAGTTATATGTCTCCATTCTGGACTGGAAAATAACTTATGATGCATTTCCTGACACAATGTTTGGAGACTGTAAGGGACTGAATAAAGCAAAACGTGCTGAAATGGAATTACACGAAGAAGAGGTGGCTATCCATAAATCTTTCAATTTTCTGATGATTCCTTTGCACCTTTGGGTGGAATCACACTTCTTTCTCTTTAAGAAGCAGATTCTAGGGAAAGCTGCTAGATTCATGTCTCCTGATTCATGGCCAGGAAAGCATCTGAATGGTTTCACATGGTCTACCAATTATGGCCCTTTTAAAAGCAGAATGTAACAATGTCCATGCCCTCATTCACTTCAAGTTTGAATTACAGTTTAATACATTGCAATACATTGCATTTGAGGATGCACTTCAAGAGAAACTGGACATTTCAGTTGGTGTGGCAGCCAATATCTCGGTTGGTATGTTACCTCAGCACCAATATTTGAGGGATTGCATTGGCTATCAATACATTTCTGAGTATATTCCAATATTTTTTTTGACCTATAAAGTTTGGCATGGCATGGCATGAGTCCAAGTTAATTAGATGAAAGGGTTCTCTGAAGAGGTCCTGCTTGCTCCACTCAAATGAGGATGCTTTTTGCCTCTTTGGAAAGTTTAAGGGACTGAAGCTAGAAGCAAGTTTTCTTGATGATGACCCATCTTTATGGAATAGAAGCGGAAATGACCAAGGAAGTACATAGGTTTAGTGGTATAAAATAAACACACCAATTCCCCTCCACCCAAAATCTGGACAACCTCCATATATTGAACATTTTAGAAAACAAAAAATCTGTTGTGCCTCGGCCCTCTGCCAGACCCCTGACAAGGCCTGGGAGGCACTTGGCAGGTGAGAGGGATGAAAGGAGGAGGAGGAGATAATTGAGCAGGAGAAGGAGGCACCCTCCTCCCTTGTTGTGCCAGGTCAGCAAACACCCCTCCTCAGTTCCCCCTTGCCAGACATTGCAGGGGAGGAGGAAGCTGTGCCAGATGCCAGAGAGGCCATGAGTGCTGGGGAGCTGGAAGGGATGGAACTTGGCCAGGAACCAGAGGCTTCTAGGAGAGAAGGTTGATGAGGAACAGTTGGAGCCTATCCCAGACATGTGAACATGATGCCGGCTGATGAGGGAGGCCAAAAGGGAGGCAGTTGGCTGACCTACTGGGCATCGCTGGGGGTGTGGAAAACTCCTTGCTGCTGTTGCACCCCATCCCTACCCCTGTGTGTTGTTGGGTCAGAATAAAATCTTGATTTTTCTGTAAAACATTTGGGGGCTAGGCTCATGTTTAATAAGCTCATACTTACTTTTAACTTGAATTTGATTGCTAATATTATTATTAAAAAATTTTCAGTATAGACAAAGCAATCAGATGTATTTGGGGAACATTGTTTTTATATTATCTCAGCTGCACAGGAGCCAGATTTAGAAAAAGAGGCTCTGATGAAGTTTGGGTCATTTGTAAAATGTTCTTCTATGAACCTTCCTTTCTACTAGATTAAAGTTAGTTGAAAACTCATTTGAGAATTTTTCAGGTTTCTCCTTCCCTAGTTCTCTATTTAGTCCTTCTTGTTATAGATTGTGAGTATCTGAGAAAAAAAGACTTTTATCAGTAAATGTTACAATATAATAATTCTTCACTTAGTTGCTATGGAAGTTTTCATATCAACATTGGTTGCAAAGTATACAATCTCAATAGGGAAGTGTTATAATCCTTCTGCGTGACAAAGGAATGGAATTTTCTGACCCAGTTCACTCCCATATCCAACAATAGCAAATCAAATAGTATTCTGCCCTTGGCTGGATTCTTGCTTTCATTTGAATTCTGGGATATTATGAAACCTTTTCCTTACCTGCTTTCAGAATAAATATAGATAGACGTGGCTATTTTGATGTCCTAATATGGTTCTCTTTTTTTGCTTTCACTTTTGGAAGAATATTACATTAGCTAGGAGCCAATATTTCAGTGCCAGAAGAGTCATTACTTTACTGTTTCTCAAGACAGTTTTTCAGAGTTCTTTTTAGAGAACATTTATGATAACAATTGAATTAAAGAGTTGAAAGAAATCTCAGAAGTTCATTTAGTCAAATCCCCTACTTAGCATAGAAATACTAGACCATTTCTGACAGGGAACATCCAGTTTCTTCCAAAGACCTCTATTGGAACAGAACTTACCAATTCATAAGGCAGCCTATTCCACAGGCTGGAAATTGCTTATAGTCAAGACGTTCCTCTTGATGGCCAGCTTGAAATTTTCCTTGTAATTATAACTCACTGCTTCATTCCTGCTTTTTGGGGCAGCAGGAAATAAATCTTCAACAATCCTTCAGTAATTTGCAGACTGCTATCATGTTTACCTTCAGTCTTATTTTCTGTATGCTAAGCATGCTTGGATCCTTTCATTGATCCTCACAGAACTTGATTTCCAGAATCTTCACTATCTTGTTTACCTTCCTCTGAACTTACTCCAATTGGTCACCGTCTTTTTCAAATTATACTGTCCAGAACTGGTCCAGTTCTCTCAATGAGGTCTGAGTAGAATGTGTGTTTTTATTGTGTTGAATTATTCAGCTCTCAAGAGTAAAAATCCAAGTTTATTTAAGACAGATGATCATTATTTTGTTATTAGTTTCTGTTGGCAATGGCCATTGATTCCCTTTCACGTGTACTAAATTTTAGCTGTTTGACATGATGAATTAACTAATAATACCGTTGGCATTTGTTTTATATTTTTGGAGGGGGTGTACATTTGGATCTTACTATTATTTGCTATATTTCCATTGTCATGTTTTTCGATTTTATCTTATCTTTCAGGCAATGATATTTTGAATAGTTGGAATAACAAATAAATTAAAAATTAATCTGTGATAGTCCATTGGGAGTAAAGTGGAGTTACGGTTAAAAATCAGTGACTTTGATGAAGAGAGATATATATTCTGCTTTTTTCTGTCCATATTATTAACTTCTCTCAAATGCATGAATGTCTATTTTCTGTTTATGAAGAGGACTGGACCTCCAGTGTCGTAATTAGAGATCAAGTCTTATGCCATTATAAGTCACTATTTTTTCCATTCTTAACTTGTACATATCTCATTAGCAGCTCATGGTGCTTTGTTCAAAAACAAGATGAACCTTATTGCATTTAAACTCATCTCAGAAATGTAAAAGTGTATTTGTACAGCCTCAGCTCTACATGCATTGATGTCATTATGGAACAGGGGAAAAGTGGAAGAAATAAAGTGTCTAATATAAATAAATATGCTAGTTAATTCATAAACCTTAGGAAAACAAACTCTCCGCATAAAGTTTCATAGACAGTTTTGTAAAATTTCTTGTAATTTTAATTCTAATTTGTAATTGTTACATCTTCAAACCCCCAAAACATTAACCTTAAACTGTCTACCGTGCACCTCACTCCATTCCTAAGAGGGATGTAAGGGGCTGTGCATAAGTGCGCCAGCGTGCCTACCGTTCCCGTCCTACTGTTCCCATTTGTTCATACTCATTTGTTATGCATATGCTTATACCTATATGTTTATATGGTATGTTTTTACTTGTATTGGTTTCCTCATACATACTTGACTAAATAAATATTACTATTATTAATTAAAGTTTTCTCTTTGAATCAAACTAATGTTTAACCAACACTATATTACACTGCTCTCCATCCCCCAATCTTTGATGTTCTAAATAATAGCAATTTGCACATATGGAAGAATATCAAATGACAGGACCTTTTATTGGATCAAGGGCCTGATCTTCAGAGCACAACTTATTTCACTACTCCCTTTAAGATAATCCCTAAAGACTAGGCAATCTACATTTTATAGCTTTAAGGACTGCATGTTCTGAACTGAAAAGAACTAGATGACATCACAAGATAGTTCCACAAGCTATATACTATTTGAGCAACATGAGGCAAACTATGTTTTGCAACTAATCATCCTATCCTTAGCCACCTTTTTACCTTTTGTTCTTTAACTTCTATTCCCTGAATTCTGATCTTACATCTTTCTGAAACAGAGGAAAACAGAGTTTCTCACAATGTACCCTCCTTTGGTATAGGGGCAGATTTTACTATTGCTTATTACACGAGGACTGCATCTATCAAACACTGAATGTTCTGGCATATATCCTAAGACTACTGTTACTGCTACACTGGCATCAGAGACCTGCTTCTATTCTGCTTGGAGTTTTGTTTCAGTGGTATAAAAGATTGAACCTTGGATGCTACACATCCAAAATATTTGCTTTGTCATTAGGTGATGACTTCTTGCAAATCTATTTTTCCTTTATTGTTTCTATGGTTGTCTGTAAGTTTCTTGATCATCATTTTATAGAATACTAGCTGACCCGGCCACGCGTTGCCATGGCTCAGTTTGTGGCTTTTGGAAGTGCCTGGGCCGGAGATGGAATCTCTCTCCAAATCCAGGCACTCTCTCTCTCC
>JANHFO010005616.1:59702-74563 GCA_032468095.1 Pareas carinatus | reverse complement strand
GGCTCTCCCCCTGGGGGTCGCCAGCCGACATTGTCTGGCCGACGGCACCCTGAGGAGGTCCTCTCTGTGGGAGCGGACTGGTCGGTGGGAGGTATTTCCTGGTAGAATGCGGTCCTGTAGATATCCAGGTCCTAAGCCATGGATTGCTTTAAAGGTAGTAACTAACATCTTGAAGCGCACCTGGAAGGCCACCGGTAACCAGTGCAGCTCGCGCAGGAGGGGGTCATATGGACATGACCCCTAACCCCCATAATCCCCCGTGCAGCCGCACAAAGTTGGAAGAGACCTTGGAGGTCTTCTAGTCCAACCCCCTGCTCAAGTAGGAAACCCTGTACCAGTGATGACAAGCCTATGACACATGTGCTGCAGCCGGGACGCAGAGCCCTCTATGCTGGCACGCAAGCCAAGTCGGCCCAGCATTGTCCCAGAGCTGAGCATGCTCAGAAAGGAGTAGTGGCCCCAGGCAATGATGTCATGGGGCCATCCCCATGCTCAGAAAGAGAGTAGTGGCGCCAGGTGATGACATCATGAGCTGCGACTCATTAGTTGCGACTCATCCGGGTACGGATGATGTATAGAAGGTTAGCCATCACTGCCCTATACCATTGAAGACAGATGGTTGCCTAATCTCTTCTTAAAAATCTCCATTATTGGAGCACCCAGAACTTCTGGAGGCAAGCCATTCCACTGATTCATTGTTCTAACTGTTAGGAAACATATTCTTTAGTTTCCCTCCTTAATCAGTTTCCATCCATTCCTTCTTGCCTCTCCTTCTGATGCTTTGTAAAATAGATCGAGGCCCTCTTCTTTGTGGCAGGCCCTCAGATATTGGAAGACCGCTATCATGTCATCCCTAGTCTTTCTTTTCATTAAACTGGAGATACCCAGACTATATGTTGTCCCCGGGAATTGTGCAATTCGATTCCACAAAAACGCCAACTTGGATGGAACCGGATAATGCTCTTAATAATTGTCAGTGAAAGAATATCACCAAAGGAAGAAGTTTTTTTTTTAGGTGGGGGGGAGATAAGAGAAATAATTATGCAAAAGGGCAGGGGGGAAAAAATTCAAGCATGACAATGGAAATCATTTTAACTCATCATAAATGCTTTCTATCCCCGTGGTTTAGTGATCTGCCTTTTCCAATAAAGCCAAAACGTATCACGTTGTTTATTTCTGTAAATCAAAACGATCATTTCCTCTATCGTCAAACATGCTGGAATGAATTATTTTTAATGTACTTCATCTAGCCGGATTTCAGTATAACAGAGTTCTTTGATCAGCTAATCTGTTTTTGTGACTAAGGACTTTTGAGGCTAATAGCACAATATAGAACCTGGCTGATTTCTGTGGGATAAACAGCTCCCATTTTAAGCATGAGTCATGCTGAATTTAATGTGACAGTTCTTGACAGGTATTCTTTAGATTACCATATGTCACTTTGGATGGAATGAGGACAATATAGGCAATGGATATGTTCATCGTTATTCCCAATTAGTTTCACAAACAAACTTGAAAAAGAGGTTAGAATGATGGAATTACTGTCTCCAGTACTTCTCGGTTATTTTTCAGAGGAAGCAGCAATCTTTCTGGACTAAAATTTTTCATCTCTTCGTTATCATGACCTTCCAGACTCTGAAAATGACACCAAAATTCCACCAGAAATTAGGTGGAAGATTTTCCTGAATTTCAGCAGACGGATATGACATTTTCCAACATTTTTAAGACACGCACACGCACGCACACACACACACGCACACACCTTCTAGCAATGATGTTAGCCTGATTATGTCTTCCTTTGGGATTGAATAGGAAATTGGGAAGGCAGGGAAAGGATTACAGGATGAAAAAACATGACATCACGCACACGCCTGTGGGTGACCTTGTAGCAAAATAATTGCAAGAACATGGTTCTCCAATCATGATAATTTCACCCCATTATCACCCCTTTTGAACAAAATCCAGAAAGCAAATTTGCTTTTCTTGAATTTAAGGGACGCTAGTAGGGAGAAAAAGCAGGGGACTTTCTTTGCTTGGAGCTAGAATGGATATGCTGACTCATAGCCTAGCATCCATAAACTGTGTCTCCCTTGGCAGATAAATACTATTAGAATTTTAGCCTGACTTTGCCTACCAGGCTGATTGTAGAAGAGACTGGGATGTAAAAGTGGATCTTGTGTGTGTTATGATTCAATTGAATTGTACTACCTTCCTATCTTTAATAGAAGGGAATATTTGTGGTTCAGGATTGAACTGCGGTGTCCTTGGTGCTCTTTAAGCTTGTTTGTTTTCCTGCAGATGTTTCATTTTGACCCAACTTGGTAACATCTTCAGTGCATTGAGGATGCTACCTACCGTGTTTCTCCGAATATAAGATCGGGTCTTATATTAATTTTTTTGCTCCAAAAAGGCACACTAGGGCTTAGGTTAGGTCTTATTTTGGGGAAAATAGGGTACTAAATGCATCCATCTGGTTGAGGATCTTAACTGGGGCTTGATTTTGGGTTAGGGCTTCTATTATAAGCATCCTGAAAAAATCATGCTAGGGCTTACTTTTCGGTTAGGTCTTATTTTTGGGGAAACGGGGTAATGTGACATCTGCAAGAAAACCATCTGTGATAGACTTCCATATGTTCTTTGACTCATTCTTCTGCCTGAGCAAGCATTGCTGTTGTTTTGATGGGGTTCAGATTTTGGCACCACCTTGGAGATAGTTCCTGCTTGACCATCTAATTCTGATTCCCTCACTGAATTTCCGGTCGTTGAATCTAATTGCACATGTTTTCTTTAACTCATGTCTCAATGGAACATGTTAGTTTTAGGCTATTTTGAAGGTTCTGCTGCTCAGCTTCTTATATGGGCCATGAAGCTTTCCTTTCCCCACTAGTAACTTGTAGTGTCTTCTAGAGACATTCAGTCAACATTGAGGTAAAATTGAAGATATGCTTCATCCCTTCAACTATGGCAAAGGTGGACTATGCAAAATAAACAAGTAGGAAGTTGGAATCTATACCAGATTCTTGATTGGACGGTATCAGAACCTCAGAGGAACTTCTGGTTTGTATTTGGAACAGCTGGTGGAAACCCGTATAATTCCAGTTGTATCATTTATATCATCTTTACTCTTTTGACTTGTCCTTTTGACCATATTCATGATCTGGTCATTTCTTGCATTAATTTAGATACATTTTGTTGTAGGATCCAATCTGGGTCAGTCACTGGGACCAGAGGTTTTGTCTTTTGAACTTGCTGAACCCCATTTCCAGGGGACTTCTCTCTAGCCAACATCATATTATTGTTTCATATTTCAGGTTTGAGCTTTTTTCCACTAGTGTGTTTTCCCCCAAATAAGACCAGGACTTATATTAATTTTTACTCCAAAAGACACATTGTGGCTTATTTTTTGATTAGGTCTTCTTTTTGAGAAAATACAGTACTCAATGTGTCCATCTGGCTGATGATCTTCACTGGGGCTTATTTTTTGGGGGGGAGGGGAGGACCTCTCTTACGAGCATCTAGGGGAAAAAATCATGCCAGGGCTTATTTTCCGGTTAGATCTTATTTTCGGGAAAACAGGGTAGGACTCTTCAGAGAAATACAATAAAAATGAAGGGAAATATATATATTTTAAGAATCAAACTTCAGTGCCATAGGAATAGAATAGAGACATCCAAGTGATGCTGGGATTATCTTTGGCATTTTCCCCCTAACGAAGCAAATGAGAAACGAACAGGCTTTCCCTGTCCAATCATTCCTAATCAATGCCGTTTGCAAACAGTCCTTGGCCTTAAGCTTTCATACTTCTGCTTCGACTAAGCAGGGAGACTCTATTTTTCTTTCCCACAAATGTAAGAAGTAACCTTATTAAAAGTTCCCTTTTAAAGGTTGTTGCTGTAGTCCGCCATGAACGAGTGCTGATAAGAGGCTGGGGTGATGGATTATTTTTATTGAATCCAAACCAAGAGAACATTGGGACAAAAAAAAATGTTCTCTAAAAAGGTTCTAAGCTTTCTGTCTTGTTAGGCAGAATAACTCTTTGAGGAGTGAACGGGATGGGACTGTGTGAGTGGGAAAAGGAGGACTGAGATTAGAAATCAGCTTGGTCAGCTAGGGAGGAACCATCTCTGCCATTTTCCTCAATGCGTCCCATTGTGTGGACAGCATAGCATAGAATCATAGAGCTGGAAGGGTCTTCTAGCCCAGAACATAAGAACCTAAGAAGATCTCCAAAGTTGAATTAAGCCAGAGGTCTATCTAGTCTACCATTCTGTGATTTACAAGGGGCGGGAGTTTTTCATCCTGGGTTCTTGATTAAGCCATCATCACACAGTATACTAAACCCAACCCAACCAACCACATTATAGCTTGATTATGCAGTTGGCCAAAGGGAGGACTTTGTTCTCAGAAGACAAGTATCTCACCTTTACCTCGAGGAAGACATGTTTGGGTACATATGAAGAATGGTTACTGGGATTGGGTATGTCTGGTTTAATGAAAAGAAGGACCAGGGGTGACATGATAGCCGTCTTCCAATATCTCAGGGGTTGCCCCAAAGAAGAGGGAGTCAAGCTGTTCTCCAAAGCACCAGAAGGCAGGACAAGAAGCAGCGGATGGAAACTAATGAAGGGGAGAAGCAACCTAGAAGTAAGGAGAAAATTTCCTGATGGTTGGAACAGTTAATCACTGGAACGACTTGCCTCCAGAAGTTGTGTATGTTCCAACACTGGAGGTTTTTAAGAAGAGATTGGACAGCCATTTGTCTGAAATGGTATTAGGGTTTCCAGCCTCAGCAAGGGGTTGGACAAGAAGACAATCAAAGGTCCTTCCAACTCTGTTATTCTGTTAGCTATTCTTTTTTGAAATATCAGTTAACATGCACACACACACACCCCCAACACACAGAGACAGATAGAGAGACACACACACATTTCTCTTGCACTTTGACGGGATTTAGATTCGTCTACGATTCATCCTTGCATGAAAGAATTTGACCTGATCCTGGAAATGCTGGAAACTAAAAGCAAGTTCTGATTTATTGGACTTCACTTTTCACAATCCCTCCCTAGGTGATAACCTTCCTTTTGGCGATAACTTGGCAATCCTTTGCAGAGCATAATGATGCAGCTTCTATATTGAAACGCCTGCAGTTAAATGTTTCCGTAGTCAAGGTGGAAACCTTGCCTTTATTCATAATTTCTGTATGTTGTGATGGGAATAGCCTCATTAATTATCAGCCTCCTAATTCATTGGCACATATAATAATAGGTGGGCATGATGCCTGATGTTGTATTTAGAAACAATTCCAGCTTTTGGATAACAAGTTCAGCAAAGTGGTGATGCTCTGAGATGGCTATTGAAAAGTCTATATTTGCCATGATGGATAAAGGGCAGTTGGAGCCAGACTCAAAAGTAGCAGGCCTTTAAATGCAGATATAAATTGTTTGAGTATTAATAGGGTCACAAGTTGACATGATGGAGCGGATGGGGGGGGATAGTCATCACTGGATGGCAGTTTATTGGGAATCTGGGCAAGCATCGTGCATAATTCAGCTGCAAGGGTTCTGTTCCAAGCAAGTTGGTGTCCTCCAGAACATTTCCACTAGTGACATTGGAAGTAGAACTTTTGGAATCTAAAGTAGGCTCTAACATCTTCATCTGATCTAAATCTCTCCTCCAAATTATGGATGAGAAGGTCCAGGTACAAGTTCTTAGCCACAGAATCTCATTGGATGTCTTTGATCAGCTACTCTCTCTCGATCTAATCTATGTCACAGGGAAAAAATAGGAGGGAAAAGAGCTATCTAAGCTGCTTTGAGCTCCAGTACAAAAAGTGGGATATAAATCTAGCAAATAAAAACTGTCAAGGGTAGGACACCTGACGAGATCTCCAAGGAGAGTAATATTGTGTTTCCGATCTTCCATATCTGAGTAGAAACCCATACTCGCCCACTGTGCTTCAAAGAGGCTTGAAGAAATGCAATTGGTGTGCAAACATGCTCACTAGATCAGAAAGACAGGAGATTGATCCATCAGTCAATCAACCGATGAGCAAATAATGGAATATACAACCCATAAATGCATAAATTCATCCAGAGACACATTTTAATTCAGGTGTGGAGAATTTTCAATTCCCCAACAAGTTGGAGAATGATCTCTTCTGTCTCTGTTGTCAGAATTGCTAAACATTATGGGAACTGAATTTAGAAACTGGGAAGGAGTTCAGATAAATCTCTAGAAGATAAGGTTTGAACCAAATGTCTTTTCCTGTCCACACATTGCTATCTTTCGTAGCCCAATAGGCATACTTTTGCTCATTTTATTCTTCTCCTCACATGTTCCTCAGGTGACACTTTTCTTATTTATGGAGTCCTAAGTAAGTCCCCAGGGGTTATTTTATCCTGGCTACAAATTAATTTTATGAAGTCCAACAGATAATAAACCATATAAAGTCCCCTACAGAAACTAGGTCACTCGGAATTGGGCGGGGAGGGACCCAGTGAGTCAGCTAGCCAAGGCTTTCAGTAGATGTCAGAATATCTCTGCCCCCCCTTGTTTCTTCCCCACAGACACCCCAACCCCCCTGGATCAGGGAAGTACTTGCGTGGAGTGAGAAAGGATATTGCTTTTGAATTTTGTTATGCCTTGTTTCCAATAACACATCTTTCCACTCTAATTTTTTAAACCTTTCTAACGCATCTCGGTCGGGGTGATGCTCTCTCCATAACTGGTCATTTTCGTGACATTTGGTCGCCCTGTGGAGCTGGATGATAGTAATTGGGTAGATGTCTGTCTACTCCATCATCGCCTTGCCTTTCCTCCCCTCACGAGCAGATTTCAAGGGCTATTTTCCCTCCGCACATCAAACAGCAATTTTCCTGGCTGAAATCACAACCTGTGAAAACTCTGTCCTAATCAAATCTATCAAGCTCCATTTAGGAGCAGACTCCTGTCTGTTTATCAGGGAAATGCAGTTGAAAGTGGCCCGTCTAATGGAATCTCGGCCGCCCACCATAATCTGCCAAGCACAAACGGGTGAATTAATAGCCTGGCCCACTATGGAGATTGCAAAGTTGGGTGCTTTATTTCATTGGCTGGAAATTGCCATAATTTGTACCTAGCCCGGACTCTTAAGAGGCACTAAATATACTTGTTTATTTTTTTTCCTCTCTCTCTCCTCTCTTTCTCTCCTTATAGTGAGAAAGAGGGTTAGGACTTCAAAACAATCCTCTCTTTGCCATCCGAATGCACTCTCGTTGTGTTGACTACACCACTTATATCAAATGAGAGGTGCATTTTTTTTGCCTGGCCTGGCTTGGAAACTGAAAGCAGCTGGTTTGATGCATAGCTTCCTTGATTTCTGCCTCCTGCAGATCTCCAAAAGTAGAGGGTTGATGGAAGGTTGCAGAGTTTTGCCCTCCGGAAGGGTTGAGTGTCAATTTCCATCAGATTCGGACAGCCGAACCCATGGCAGAGGATTGTGAGGGAAACAGAAGCCAGTAGAATAAAGATCTAAGAAAATATAGCAAATCTAACATAAAAGAAGGCAGCTCAAGAAGTACAGAGGGGCAGAAAGGCCATAGATATACTCAAACCTTGTGAGCAAATTCAGCGGCTTCTTTCACACATTCTCTCCAGGGTTTGAGCGGAATGTTTCCCATCCTAGATGGAGATTGAAAGTGGCATTTTCGACATATAAAACCTGTAACCTGCAGGAAGAATGGTGGCAGGAATTTGGCTTGTTTAGTCTAGTGGAAAGAAGGACTAGGGGTGTCCTGCTATCAGTTTTCCAATATTTGAGGGGCTGATACAAAGAACAGGGGTGGGGGTGACCCTATTGTCCAAAGCATCAGAAGGGAAGACAAGAAACAACGGATGGAAACTGATCAAGGAGAGAAGCAACCTGGAATTAAGGAGGAATTTCCTGACAGTGAGGACAATCAATCAGTGGAATTGCTAGCCTTCAGAAGTTCTGACTGCCCCATCACTGGAGGCTTTTAAGAAGAGACTGGACTTGTCTGGAATGGTATAGAGTCTCCTTCTTGAGGTTGGGCTAGAAGACCTCCAAAGTCCCTCTCAACTCTGTTGTTTTGTTCTGTTCTGTTCGGAATGAAAAACCAATCCTGTATCACTGAATGATGGGCCTGTGAACAGTACATCTTTCTGATTTGTGCCAATTGTCGACCAGGATTGAGTGGTGCACTACAAGGGGAAGTATATCCCTTAACAGAACCTCTTCTTCTAATTGCCAGTGCTCTTTTAAAGCATGACGGATAAGAGCAGTGCTGCATCTCTCATCAACAGAAGAGAGCAAAGCTAGTAAAGGTACAAGGAAGTAAAGCAAATACAAAAGAGAATAGTGAGCATTGGTTCATCTTGGGATACTCCACTCTCCTCTTCACACCTGAGAACGTAGGTTTTAAAACTTCTCAAGCACCAGGCCTTGTTGTTTTATGCAACCTCAAGAGCGTATGGAATCTACAAACCATATTGACTTCAGATGCCAGAATGTCAAGTCAACGTCTGATCTGGGAATAGCTTTGTTTATCCATCCAACTTGTGAGGGGACTGGAAAGATGAATGGGAAGCAAAAAATCAATGGTGCTCATGGACAACGCTCTCATTTCTAAATCTGACACCACCATGCTATATATTACAACTTAAATTGTCCAAAGTTGTGCCTCGCACCAAGGAATGATGAGATCCAGCAGCCGCTTTCTCTATTCCTTGAGTTCATATCTCTAACCTAAACCGCAAAGTTGGTTGTTTAGTTTAGTTTATACTTTATTGTCATTGCACCTCCTACAATGAAATTAAATACTATCTTCAGTGTATATATATATGGAAAGCTATAAAGATAAAACAGACACACATCCTTCACATTCTATACAAATAGATTGAACCCCCCCATATTACATTAATATTGCCCTTTGCAGTAGAATTCAATATCTCTAGAATATGAGATAAAAGCTGTTTTTCAGTCTGTTTGTCCTTTTTTTTATTATCCTGTACCATCTCTCAGATGGTAATAGTTCAAAAAAGAAAGGGGGAGGGGTGGCCCAGGATGAGATGGGTCTTTAAGAATGTTTTGAGCCTTCTTAAGGTAGTGGGAGCTACAAAGCTCTTCCAAAGATTGGAGTGAGCAACCGGTGATCCTCAGGACAATGAGGTTGACCCTCTGGAGCGCCGTCCTATCGGCCACGTTGCAGTTGGCAAAGCATACACGGGTGCAGTAGGTTATAAAACTCTCCATGGGGCAGTGGTAGAAGGCCACCAGCAGTTTTTCATTCAGTTGTTCCCTGAGAAGTCTCCGGTGGTATATAATCTGTGCCGGGCCCTTTTAACCAACGCTGCAGCTCCTTGTCTCTGACTTCTTATTTTGCTTTGTTTTCATGGTTTCCCCTGCCTTTATTATTATTATTTTTTACAAGTAACTCAAGATGAAAAACATGTCCATCACACTTTCCTCCTCCTATTGTCCCCTCAACAGCCCTGTGAGGTGGGATGGACTGAAAGAGAGTGATTGGCCCCAGTTCACCCAGCTGGCTTTCATGGCTAACACAGGACTAGAACTCACAGTCTCCCAGTTTCCTGCCGGGCACTTTCTTGGAGGGAAATATGGTGATGAGCCACATGCATGCCGTAACAGAATAACTGTGTTATAACTGTGTTAACCTTCCTAAAAGGGATCGCCCTCATCATGAGCTGGAGAGGAAATTTTTTACTAAAGAAAACAGAGGCAAAAAGGAAAAAGAAAAGAAAGAAATTGAATTAAGAGTAAATATTAATCGCTGTATTAAGTAATATTTATCCAAGCCCTTTTCACATGATACTTTCAATCATAACCCCAAAGCTGTTAATGCCCTGGTTTCACTGGCTGCCTAACAATCAACATATTTGAAAAATAGATTATTTTCCTTCTACTGACTGCAAGAGTGAAAGGTTAAGGCTTGTCTCAAACAGCTTCAGCAGTCAGAAAAATATGGTGAACATTGTAAAATTAAGATAGAGGTTGGAAGAAGTGGGAGGATCAAAAAGCTGGAAGAAAAGCAAACAAAGGCATCCAAAAGGTGGTTTGGAATATTTGTTACTTCTCCATTTTCTCACAGCTTACCGTAGTCAGAAAAAGGTTTGAGGAATCCTCTGTTTTGCAAGTATTGTGTCAGACATCTGTTCCAAATAACTTCCACATCAATCTGAGTTTAATAATGATTTAAAAAAAAACACCTGCATAGATATTCAGGATGGCCACACCATTCCGAATGTGAATTTTTAATTGGGAAAAATCCTGTTTTGAGCTAGAGGACACCAGCTGCGTTTAAAAACAGATCATTCTGCTCAGTGTCTTAACTTGAAAATTGTATGTTTCAAGCTTGAAACTCTTCGATTGGAGTTCATAACACCTTCAGAAGGAATGGAGACACCTCTCTTGCATGCAAGACGAAGTTCAACTCTGTGATCTCTGTTGTTACGAAGAAAATAATTGTCACTCAGTGGTGTTATTCCACCCGCAGATGTTTCCTAGCTGAATTCTAGAATCTTGGGTGAAAAGGATCAGGTAGAAAGAGATGAGAAAAAATAGCACCAACAATCTGTTTATTTATTAAGTTTCTTTAGCTACCGAACTCAACCAAGTGACTGATCTAATGAGCAAAATAGAATAGAATTCTTTATTGGACAAGTGTGCTTGGACGCACAAGGGATGTGTCTCTGGTTCATAAGATGTGCATACAAACAGCAATAAAATGATAACTCATCAATCATAAGTCATAAGATATGATCATAAGTCATAAGACATGATCATAAGTCATAAGACACAATCATAAGTCGTAAGATATGATCATAAGTCATAAGATACGAACAACAAATAATAACTTATAATATACCAATAGAAGGTAGTAGGAAAGATGAAAGATAATACAAATTTGATTGGATTGGATTTAACCACCATCATTAAAAAATCAGAGAGGCCAAGGGACACCTGAGCATCCAGTATGATTCAATGTAAGCCTAATTTCCATGATTTATATGTAGGCTTTACAGCTTCGGGGTTTGAACCAGGAGTTGAGTTTAACTGTACAAGTTAAGTTGACCTGAAGGAGAATTTACTGTTGCTTCAGGAGATGGTGGAACCTGACTGACCTATTCTGGAATGAGAAGTTCAACTGGATTAGGCTTGGTTAGCACTAGGGCGGGATAACCGAATAACAGAGTTGGAAGGGACCTTGAAGATCTTCTAACCTGAGCCCTGCTCAAACGGGAGGCCTTGTACCATTTCAGACAAATTGTTGTCCAATTTCTTCTTCAAAACCTCCAGGGTTGGAGAATTCACAACTTCAGTTGTTTAACTGTTCTCCCTGTCAGGAAATTTCTCCTTAGTTCCAGGTTGCTTCTCTCCTTGATGAGTTTCCACCCGTTGCTTCTTGTCCTGCCTTGAGGTGCTTTGGAGAATAGCTTGGCCCTTTCTGGAGACCTCCACAGCTGAAAAATGTCACTGAAGACACCAGGGAATCACTCCTTCACTGTTACCAAGAACATCGCATGGGGCTCTTTCCATGAAGTTATCAGGCTCAATTCCAAGGAAGGAAAATGATTATATAAGTCTTGTTTCCTGACTTACCCAGAAAGTAAATATGCTGGGATACCTTTGAACACCTAATCCTGTTCTGAAAAAGTCTCCTTGCATGCTGCAAATTAACAGCAAGGCTATCACGGAATTTTACCCATCTACCGAATTTTGAAAGACTGACAAAAAGAGCAGAGGACCCCAAAACACACACATTGTTGCACATATGCCAGCCATGTATAGGCCGTATTGTTTCTCCAGCAGATATGACTCAACGAAAGCATTTAACTAGAGTTTGATTCTAACACTCCCATCCTACATTCTCGTTTGTGGGATCTGGCTGTGTTCAGCTTTTAAAGGTACACCAATCTTTGTGGGCTGTTGGGGGCTGAGAATGAGAGGATAATTGCTGTGGGAGGGGGTTCAGCGCAATGTATATATGAAGGTGACTCAGTTTGGATGCACAGCATCAACGAGGGGGTAGGCAAAAGGTCATACCTGGCAAATGAGTTTTGATGCAAAAGGATACCGGCTTGAACTTTTCCTGTTGTAACACTTGAGGTATCTCCATAAAGAGTTATGTTTTGAAGGAATTCAATTCACCAGAGAGCCACTTTGGTGTGGTGGCTAAGGTGCTATCCTAGAAACTGGGAGACTGGGAGTTCTAGTCCTGCCTTTGGGTATGAAAGCTAGCTGGGTGACTTTGAGCCAATCATCAGGACATTGTGAGTTCTAGTCCTTCCTTGTGCGTGAGAGCTGGCCGGGTGGCTTTGAGTCAATCATCAGGAGACTGTGAATTCTAGCCCTGCCTTAGACATGAAAGGTAGATGGGTCACTTTGGGCCAATCAACCATGTTCTAGTCCTGTGTTAGACGTGAAAAGTAACTGCTGACTTTGAACCAGTTACCAGGAGACCCTACGTTCAGGTCCCTACCTTAGCCATCAAAGCCAGCTGGGCACGTTTGGGGCCAATCGCCAGGCGACGGTAAATTATAGGCCCACCTCAACCACGAAAGCCAGCTGGGCAAGTCTGAACCAATCACCAGGAGACTCTGAGTTTTATATCCCGCTTTCTCCAGAAAAGCTGACTGGGTTCTTTTGAGAAAGGGGAGGCCTGATTTTAGCACAGCAGCAAATTCTCTATATCTGTACAGTTTCCCCAACTTTATGTAACCTGTGCTTTATTGCCATTATTTATCGTACTTTTTTCCCCTTGTTCCTTTGGCCTTCTTGTGCTTTCTTTTACTGGGACATGCCCACCTGCTGTCTTTTTTTTTGGGGGGGGGTTACATTACAGTGTAAAATGCCAAGTTTATTGATAGCGTAGGGCCCAGTTACTTGCAGGACCACATTCTACCCATTGATACCTCTCGCCGCCCGGTACCGTCCCACAGAGACGGCCTCCTCAGCGTGCCGTCAGCCAAACAGTGTCGACTGGCAACCCCCAGGGGGAGAGCCTTCTCTGTGGTGGCACCCACCCTCTGGAACGATCTCCCCCCTGCTATATGAGTGATTGCTGACCTTCGGACCTTCCGCTGTGCCCTGAAGACCCATTTGTTCCAACAGGCTGGCTTGTCATAGCCACACCTCGTCCTCCTGCATTCAAATCTAATTTGAATTTGGTGGGATATAATTTTATCGCTCCCCTTTTAAATTTTCATTGTTCAGGCTTTGTTTAATTCTTTTAATTATGTTTTAAATTGCATGTATTGTATTTTTCAAATTGCCTGTAAGCCACCCTGAGTCCTTCGGGAGAAGGGCGGGATAGAAATAAAATTTATTATTGTTGTTTATTATTAATTTATTATTAGCACCGTATAAATTGCTATCGCGATGGTAACAATACATGGGATTCACGCTCCTGTCCATGTGCGACATTGCAGCTGTTTGAATCCAAACAGAGTGCTTGTTCAATGCTTGCCTCTCTCGACGTTTCCAACAGTTGTGACAAAAGAAGCAGGCAGCAGTGACAGTGGAGCGGGGTGGGGAGATATCATGGCTTGGTGGAGATTCCTCATGTAGTTGCAAATAAAATCATTGTACTCCATTGATTGCACCTCATTATTCAGGTTTTATTATCCTGCCTTTCAGCCTTGTCTCCTCTTTGAGTCAGAGGGACTTTAGACCTGCAATAGGAGCTGGTTCCAGCTTTGAAATCGGATCAAAAACGCCCCAGAATCTGAAAGTCAGATGCAATAAAAGGACCCTCGGCATCCTTCAAAGTTGCTGCATTGATCCAAATAGGATTCCATTGTCCTCTTTTATACATCAAGTCAATAGGAGAAATTACGGCAGAAGACCTGAGGTTAAAGGAGGCCAAAAGAGACGCAAAGGGTTTGATTTAAACAAAACGATAATTTTTTTCCGTGGTCGTCTCTGCCAAATTCGATTTCTGTCAGTGACTGCTCTCTGCTCTAACCACATCCCATAGTTTCTGCCTTTTAGCAAATGGCTGGAAGCAGAGGCCTATCGTTTTATCAGACGGCTTCGAAGTAGTTGATAAGAAAAGAGCTACAGGTAGTTTTGGACTTAAAACCATAATTTATCTCGGAGTTAGGATTGTAAATTGTGCTGAGGGATCATCACATGATCAACCTGATCTCATCACATTTTTTGAAGTGGTCATTAAGTGAATCTATGGTTGTTAAGTGAATGCTGTGGTCGCTCAGTGAACCCATTGTCTCCAATGATCTTTTTTTTTTTGCTGGAAACAGAAATACAGGTAGCTCTTGACTTACGACCACAATTGAGGCAAAAAAAATATTGTTGTCAAGTGAGACATTTATTAAGTGAGCTTTGCCTCATATTACGACCCTTCTTACCACAGTTCTTAAGTGAATCACCACGATTGATAAGTTAGTATCCTGGTTGTTAAGTGAACTTGACTTCCCCATTGACTTTGCTTGTCAGAAGGTCCCAAACCGTCATAAATATGAGTCGGTGGTCAAGCGTCTGAATTTTGATCAAATGACCATGGGGATGCTGCAAAGGGCATAACTGTGAAAAATGGACATAAGTCCCTTATTTCAGTGCCATTGTAACTCTGAATGGTCACTAAATGAACTGCCATAAGTTGTGAATGCTGCTTTCTGGAAGTATGCTTAAACCGATCTATGCTTAAACCATAATGTGCATTGTCTATAACAGGAATGTGGGGAAAAATATAAAGAGTGTGATTTATGGGAAGCTAATGTATGTTTGTCTTAAGGAAATAGAATAGAATAGATTTCTTTATTGGCCACGTGTGATTGGACTCACACAAGGAATTTGTTGATGTTATCATTAACAGGAACATGTA
>JANHFO010005616.1:22263-32398 GCA_032468095.1 Pareas carinatus | reverse complement strand
AAGAAGAAGAAGAAGAAGAAGAAGAAGAAGAAGAAGAAGAAGAAGAAGAAGAAGAAGAAGAAGAAGAAGAAGAAGATATTTAGAAGGAAGCAGGAGGTGCTGGAAAACCGTAAAGGATTCTAGGCAGCTTTGGATGTTGAAACTCACTGTTTTAGGAAAAAGCAACGAAGACTGCAGATCCCAATATGGGTGTGTCAAATTTTGCATTGGTGAAGGTTTTTGCTGTTTGTGAGATACATCTAAAAGTGGAGGAGAGCACAATCTGAAGGAAACTGCTGAAACAGAGGAAGGACCATTGCAGACACAAATTCAGTCTTGATATCCTTACAAAATAGCTTTCCCTTCCCCCAAATACCTTACCAAAAATACCTCAAGGATATTTATAGAGTTTATAGTGCTCTTCACAATCAGTGTCCTGTACATGGGAGCAATTGAAATGGTTAGCAGCTTACAGCTGTCTCTCCCTGTCACCCGTTTATTACAGAAGGAACACGTGCAGTTATCAATGTGGATGCAACCATTTATAAATGCACCTAATTTTAATCAAAAGACTAACTGAATATTGGAAACACACTCAATTTAGATAAAACAGCACTGATTTGTTATGACTCATTAGCTTGTCAATGGATTGTGCCTTATGTTTCCATAGCATTTATGTTAATGGACTTGTTTGCATCTCACCAGTTCTGAACTGGATATGCTGTCTACCTGATTTTTATAGTCATCATGCTCAGCGATAATCCTATATCTAATTACACTGTTTGCAAAATACATTTCTACATATTTTTCACTGGGGCTGCCTTTTTCCTTTTCTTTTCCATTAAACAGGAAATGTTCATATCTTCTGCTATCAGCATCTCTTTTTTGCCTGTTGGGAAAATATTTAGCAAGGTATTCTCCTCATGGCTCATTATGAATTAGCGATGTGTATAGGAGTATAGGTGCCTTTGGTTTTCCTACAGGAAAAGCCTAGCAGTCTTCCACGAAAAACTCTTTTAACAAAAATACATTTCTAGCAGTAAAGGGCTTTGCATATTAAGGGCTTTTATTTGCATTGCTTTCCCTTTTACATTTTTTTATGGATTACATTCTCTGATATGCATACCAAGGTAAAGATTTTAAAAGGGTAGTTGAGAAGTGAATTATTTTGTTAGTGCTATTCAAGAATCTGTAACTGCATCTTTCAGAGTGTCCACAGAGGCAAAGTAACTACCTTGTTTCTCCAAAAATAAGACACTGTCTTATATTAATTTTTGCACCCAAAGATGCTCTAGGTCCTATTTTCAGGGAATGTCTTATTTTTCCACCGAGGCTGCCCAGAACCGTAAGTCTGAGGCCTTATTATCGGGGAGGTCTTATTTTCGTGAGGTGTCTTATATTTCAGTGAGAGGCAAAACTGTAAGTAGGTCATATTTTCGGAAGATGTCTTACTTTCGGGGAAACAGAGTAGTACAGACTTCATAAAAAACTAATGTGATCCTCACGATTATATCTTTTTGTTTAGAAATGACAGGGCACACAGACTAATCTTGTATACATAGAGAATATTTTTTTTAAAAAAAGATGAGGGCAGTGGGAGGAGGTAGAATCCTTTATAATCACAAAACTTCTTTAGGGAAGTTCTTTCTTACTATTTGATATTTGGAATTGTGAAAAAACCTTTGTGTTGAACTAATCCTATTCTTTTGTCTTCATATTTTTGTATGTAATTTTTGATCCATAAAGCCATTTCAGTAGAGTTGCTAATGGATTGCATGAATTATATACCTGTCTCTATCACACTAGATTGTGGCTTCATTAATCATAGTGTTTTGATTCGAAAACTGCAAATTACAGTTTTCTTTTGCATCCCTGGGTACAACAAAATAAGCACATTCTAATGGAAGAACGTGTCCTGTATGATTTTTTTCTATTTTTGAATCAATATTTAACACTATATCTACTGAAATCTCATGAATATTGGAGTGGGAAAAGGTATATATACACCTGCAAACATTGAGCATCTCCTAAACATGGTGCTATTTTTAATTGCTTTTTAATTTATTTAATTAATTAAGTCTTGTGATTGTCTCTGTCAGCATTTATGTTTTATGAGAGAGAATGATTCTTGGATACATATATGGAATCCTAAATTTTCATAGTTCAGATTTAGAACTTACATTACTTTCCCATCTTGACAATGTACACAGTTCCTTTCTAAGTAACAGCCCTTGCTGTCATGTCAGAGAACTTGGCTGAAAATAGACAGGCTTGATGATGCCTGATATTTCACTTGAGCTTTCTACCTGTCTTCCATTTAACAAAAGCTGTATTTCATTCAATCATTCAATCAATCAATTTGTATAGCCACCCATCTCAAACCATTGGCTCTGGGCAGCCAACAATAATCAAAACAATTAAAATAAAGCACAACAGAAAAAAGAAATTAAATATAAATATATCTCTGTCGATTGTGCTGTGTTTTTCCCCCACTTATGTCCACATTCCTTCTAATATACATAGCCTCCTTAAATCCACCAGTCTAAAGGAAGGGATAAATATTTAATGCCTTTCTTAATTCCCACAGACCCATCATTCTGCAATTCGTTCTCAGTATGCCTTGCTGCCACTTGCTTTTCAAACAAGAGAACAAAGACAGTAGACATTTTTCCTACTAAATGGCATGAAAGCTGTAAGTATCAGGAAGCCAGAGCCTCCTAAAGGTAATGCAGGTTGCAGTTTGTGATTTATTCATGATGGCATGATTGTCCCACTCACAGCTATTTCAGCAATGAACAAGTGTGTCTCAAGTGATTCATTTCATTCAGAGGACTTGGTGTCTCACTAGCAGAAGCCAACAGAGGACATTCTTTAATAAGAACAGTAACAGTGAACAAACACATCCAGAGATCTGAATTTTAATATCCTTTGAGCCAATTGAGCCTAACCATGGAGTCTTTTCACTCTTCCCTTCCTGTAAAAAAAGGGGGGAGGGTAAATATGTTTTCCTTCAGCTTTTCTTCTCATCTTGTGTTTTATAGGTTTGCAAAACACAAACTTTTGTTAGGCCCTTGATTAACAAGAAATCAGCCAATGATTCCAGGGAGGGATAGAAGAATAATTGGCATCATCACAAATTATTTTTATACTACCATATTTTTCTCAACCTTACTAGATACACCAAAGAGGGAACACGATCAGATGCAATGGTATGTTAGAAGGATCTTGAGGGATGAGGGGAAGAGATGCTGTCTCAGACAAGAGAGGCAGGAGACCACAAGGGCTTGATGTTCAGAGAATAAAACTTAGTAAGGATGCACCTTAATCAATCAGGCTGCTAAAAGTAACAATGAGATATTTATACTTTCAGATTTTCATATTTATGTGAATATAACCTTAAAATAAACTAAAATTAGCTCATCTGGTTGTGTTTCTCGTATGGTTTATCTGAGATGGTTGACAAACAGTCAGAGAATACGATCAGATGAGCTAATTCTATTTTATTGTAAGGTTATATTAACATAAAACTTGCAAGTTTGAAATTATTTCTGTCTCCCTACACCATCCCCTTTACAACCTAAAAAACTAGGGGGAGACTTCTTGCCTCACCCACATTCCTGCTGTGAGCTAAGCTGCTTTTTATCCGACTGATCCTTGGTGGGATCTTGTTGGCCTGTCTGCCAAAGTCATTCCAATATACCATTACTACTTTAGTGGACACAAGAAGGTGAGCTGCTTCCTCCCAAGTTGCAAGAGGTATGACAAGATCATGGCTCGGACAAATTTTAAACTTTCTCTCTTTTCTTCCTAGTTGTTGATTTACTTGCTGCTATCCCTTGTGGCTATTTAGATTTTGTTTTAGTTTTATAAATACATAAAGAACAGTTGCAGGGATTCAGAATTCTGACATTTTATTTATTATTTAGACTTATATACCGCTTATCAATGTTTTACAGTATTCTCTAAGCGGTTTACACAGTCAGCATATTGCCCCCAACAATCTGAGTCCTCATTTTACCGACCTCGGAAGGAGGGAAGGCCTCTGCATCAACCTTGAGCCAGTGAGAATCGAACTGCTGAACTTTTGATGGCTAATGGCAGATGGCAGTCAGCAAAAATAGCCTGCAGTGCTGCTCTTAACCATTGCACCATGCTGGCTCTTTTAAATGCTGTTCTATGCTTAACACAAAAATGCATTTCATGCCATGCTGAATGTATTTTATGACATGATAAATGTTTTTATGACACAATGACATGATGAATGTATTCTATGATTATGATCATAACTTATCATCTGTAGCTTATATGTACATTGAGAGCTTATGCACCAGAGACAAATTTCTTGTGTGTCTAATCACACTTGGCCAATAAAGAATTCTATTCTATTCTATTCTATTCTGTTCTGTTCTGTTCTGCTCTGCTCTGCTCTGCTCTGCTCTGCTCTGCTCTGCTCTATAAAAAACAGAACCAAAGGATTGTGCAGGAGACTTATCTAAATAGTTGGCTATTCTGAAGGAACTAATTGTGTAGGAAGACAAAGATAGCCACTCAACAGAGGTTTAATTGGGTGTTCCATTCAATTTAAGGAGATTTACAATGCCATCCGATACAAGTTTATTCAAAACAGAAAATTAAAAACAAATAAGGAAATATGTCGGTATTTTTTTACCCTGACCAGCAAAATCTATTTTTCTCTTATGGGAAAGTATTTCTCTCCACTTGATTGCATTTCAAACATTGCCTGCAAGAAGCAGATGGTTAGTATAGCCTCGGATTCTTAACATTTTGCAACCTGGGAATGTTCCTTGTGTCAACAGTTCACAGTGACGTATGTCAGACTGGCCATCTGTATAGCTATAAATTTAATCTAGAGATTGGTAGCTTCAGTGTAAGGAATTCTTCAGAAAACTTTGTCACACAACGTGAGACCTAGGCTGTTTAGAATTAAAAGTCCATTTGGAACACAACCTATGTCCCACGAGGATGAGAAAATGGCTGGTTGTTGTGTGAACTCCCGTTCACAGCTCCAGCACAATGAATAAGTACTACAGAATGTACTTGTTTGAGATGTCTTATAAACAGTGATTCTTAGCAAGAAGCATAGTTTGATGTCCCATGTACTTAGTAGTGTTAACCTTTAAAATACTTCTCCAAGATAGGAAATATTAGGACTCATTCATATATCTTTATTTGTTTGCTTTCAAAATTTATTGGTTGCCCATCTTATCATATGATAACTCTGAGAGGGTTACAGTTACATCTACTATGTTTGCCCAAAAATAAAATTGGGTCTTATATTAATTTTTACTCCAAAAGACGCACTTGGGCTTATTTTCAGGGTAGGGATTATTTTTGCTGCTCCGTCTCCAGCTGCAGTGGATGTCCTTCTGGTAAATGTGTCCGTCTGGCTGACGATCTTAACTAGGGCTTATTTTCAGGGTAGGGCTTATATTTATGAGTAGCCTGAAAAATCATGCTAAGGCTTATTTTTGAGGAAACAGGGTTATTAAAGCAAAAATGTTAAAATCAAATCTTGAAACCAAAGGCACACAGGGATGTTCTATGCAGTTCATGTTTTTCATCCATTGAATGTTACGTTCATTAGATAGTTCCTTTTTCCTGGTGTAATCTCATAACCTGTGGTTTTTTTTAATTAATGAGTTTCTGGTTGGCTGTTTAATTTTTTTTGAGAAACATAGGGC
Source organism: Pareas carinatus (assembly GCA_032468095.1). Taxonomy (NCBI): domain Eukaryota; kingdom Metazoa; phylum Chordata; class Lepidosauria; order Squamata; family Pareidae; genus Pareas; species Pareas carinatus. The sequence continues at coordinate 26,717 of JANHFO010005616.1, read as the reverse complement.
TAGATATCATCTAAAGATTTGTTTAGTGTGTGTATATATATATATATATTGTGTTAGATGTTTTTTTGTGCTGACATATAATTAAAATCAAGGAAGACTAGTATAGATCTATTTCAAGCTTATTAGCACTCATCAGCCAGTCATATCCTTGTTTTACTGGGAATTGAACTCTGGAAGTCTGACATCCCAGGCAGATGCACCGCCAGTAGACCAGGAGTTCTCTTCCTGTCAGTTAACATGATACACACACACACACACACACACACACACACAATCGTGATTATATTTATATATTCGAACTGACTATGAATGTATCTTGATTGTATTCTTGTTATCTCTGTAGGTAGGTATTGAGCACAATCACTGAAGACAAATTCCTTGTGTGTCCTGACATACATGATGAAATAAATTCTGATTCTTAGGGGATCCCCCAGAATAATTGTCTGATCACTGGGAGACACAAGAGATCTGATCTGATATTTGGATGCATGCACTTATGAACTTTTGTGAGAATTTTGATTGAGGGAATGGAATGGATATCGAAAGACTAATCTAGTGGCTCAGGAGAGTGTAAATTCTAGTCCTGTCTTAGCCATGAATGTTGGCTGGGTGGTTTTGGGGCCACAATCATCCAGAGACGGCGTGCTCTAGTTTTACCTTAGGCATGAAAGCTGGTTGGGTGGCTTTGGACCAATGACCAGAAGACTGTGAGTTCTAGTCCCGCCTTAAGCACAAAAACTGGCTGAGTGATTTTGGGCCAATCACCAGGAGACTTTGGGTTCTGATCAAGGAGAGATTCAAGCTAGAAATAAGAAGAAATTTCCTAAGAGTGGGAACAATCGACCAGTGGAACACCTTGCCTTCGGAGGTTGTGGGTACATCAACATTGGAAGAAGAGACTAGACAGCCACTTATCAAAAATGATATGAGATCTCCTGTTTGAGCAGGGGGGGTTGACTAGATGACTTACAAGGTCCCTTCCAGCTCTGTTATTCTATTCTATTCTATTCTATTCTAATCCTGCCAATGAACAATGCAGCAACTTCCCAAGAAAATCGTAGAAGGAGCAGCACGGTGGAACCCACAAGTATTTCAAAGGGTTAAGCATTTTACCCCTGCACCCTGGGCTCTGTGACAGAGCTGCATAAGCTTGGCAGAGATGATAAAAACCAACAGAGAGCTTGAAACTGTCCTGAAAGAAGTCCCCAAACCTGAAGGATCTCCATTCAAAGGTTGGGCTTGCTCTTTGACCAAGTCCCCCCTGAATGCTTCATCTCATCCAGCCTCCCATTTCTATCCGAAGTAGGCCAGCCTGCTGCTGTTGGTTTTGCAACCAGTACCCTCCCTGGCTTTGGCAGCCAGCAAAAGTTTTAATCGAAGGCCAAATAGATTGTAAATGAGAAGCAAACAAAAGGAAAGAGCCTGGAGGGACAGGGGGGGCGAGGGATGAGTCCACAGGTGAAGCCGAGCGCTCTGTAATGTGCACTAATCGAGGCCACGTCTGTAGCGGGACACGTCTTGCATCGATTCTGCTGGAGCGAAAAACAGACGCATCTGCTGCCCAGATGGTAAGCAGAACATTGGCTGGTCTTGGAGAATATCCAACCAAGCTGGGCAGGGTTGACTGTTTTCTTCCCAATCCGTGGACATTTCAGTTTTGTCTGAGTTAGAATTGGATACTGCTGCAATAGCAATTATTACTGCATCAGTAAATTAACGGGGAAATTAGCCTGTAAAATGCCCAGCCACGTGATTGCTCCCTCTGTCACAGAGTCGCCTTGCGATGGAGATGTTGATGTGCCTTCAGAACAGAGAGCACGGAAAACAGGCTCAATGCTCAATGCTTCCAGAGAAATGGAGCCAGTGCTAAATTAGATTGATTTGATCGGGGGCCTGAATTCACCCAAAGCTGCTTCTTCCGTGCCTAAGACCGTCCTCCTTTTTGGGGGGAGAGGTTTTCATGGAAGAGCGAACATCAAGACCGTCTGGGACTGTTTCTACAGCAAAATTGCATTTATGGAAATTGTCTAGTCGCAAAGACGCTTTAAGCCAATGTTTTGCTTTATAACATTGGGTGGGTCATATGTTACACCAAACTGTGATTTGCTTAACTGGTTTCTCAACTAAGCTATAGTTGGTTCTACCCACACAGTGAACTATGCCCAAATCAGACTACATACACAATGGCACTGCACGGTGAAAAAAGTCAATTGCAGATACACACAGATTCCAAATTGTATTCTTTTTTTTAATGTATAAGATTTTTTTATTTTTTTCAACAACAAACAATGCAAACACAAAAAACAAAGCACAAATAAAGCACAACGTGCTTCAATGAATCAGTAAAAAACAGTCACTTAGAACCACCTAGAATCTATCATGAATATCTATCACATTTACTAATATAATTCCACACATACTCCTTCCATCTCTTGTCTAACCATTTCTAAAAGTAATTCCATGTGCTTTTTTTTGGTAGGAAAAAAGATACTAGAACTCACATCTTATTATTAATCTATATATATATAATCCAAAAATAACTCACTCACTGATTGTATGACTCATCAAGAGATCTCTAAAACCAGGAAAACTACAAAGATGAAACTGGCTGCATACCTTCATATTGCCATCTAGGTGCTCACTATGAAAAGATTTTTAAAAATATTTATATTTAACAGAGTTATTTATGATTTTCAGCAAAACATGGACAAGGAAGCCACTGCACATGTGCTGAGTTCACTGAGAGACTCCAACTGATTGGCAGAGTTTCTCTCAGTCTGCGAAGCCTCAGCTGGGTGGGGGAGGCCACCCAAGGCCTCTGCTTCTCTGTGCTGGTGGCATGGGCAGGAGAGGCCAAATCTGGCGAAAGAAGTCTCATCTGGGTGGGGAAGGCCACCTGAGGGAGAAGCCTCTGCTGGGTGGGCGAACTCCAGCAGGAGAATCCTCCGTTCCCAGTGGGAGAAGCCTCAGTTGGGTGGGGGAGGCTGCCCGAGGGAGACAGAGAAATAAGGAAAAAGAGAGGGGGAAGGAGAGATGGTGAAAGGGTGACAAACAGGAGAAAGAGAGAGGGGGAGGGGGCGAGACAGGGTGAAAGAGGAAGAGATAGAAAGAAGAAAAAAGAGGGAGTGGGAAGGATGCAGAATTATACAAAACCCGTGACGGAGCACCGGTACAAAAAGCTAGTTGTTTATATATTTATGTATTCAGTTCTTAGCATAAAATTAATTTATTGTATTTAAGGTAAAAAAAGGTGCCAGAACTCTGCATTCTATGACAAAAAAAGCACTGGTTTTAAGTGTTATATTCTTAAAGATTGTAGCCCGAATCCATTGTTCAACCTTGTTAAATCTTCTCACAGCAATACAAAAGTTGGTGCTCTTTAGGCTTTTCACTTGGGAGAGTGAGGACTTCACTGTGATTTATGGGAACTGTAATCATAGTTGCAAAGCTGGAACAAACTCATGTGCCTTTAGATACCTGGAGTCCTTTTCTACAGAGGTTTCCTCAGACGACTGAGAAGGAGACTCGGGTTGTTTTCTGCTGATGAAAGCAGAAGCCTCTCAAGAAATTTGGCGGGATAAATTTATTTTAAGAGCCCCAAGTGAGTCCGGTTGCTCAGTCCGACCTTGAAGAGTGAGGGGGTTTTACTACTTTTTCAAAGTTGAAGTGAAATGTGTTCATGGCTAGATTTATGTTTCCTGTATTCTTTTCTTTTTTTAAAAAAAAATAAGTTGAACAGCAATTTTGTATTTATAATCATTAGGATGAATCAAGTGCATTGCCTCATCAGGAGATATCTTGATGAAGGTTGTTACTGAGGAAATAATGTAAATTACTTAGAACTGAAGAGGGGCCTTGAAGATGGAGGATGTATTGTCAAAATCAGGAAGAGTTAGGAATGAAGAGCCGAAGGCGGTAGTCTGCACTCTCTTACTTTGTGTATGATGTTCATGCTCACACTCCTCCTTATGCAGATAGAAAGGGGCAATTTCGTTGCAAGCATCTCAGGGACGTACTTGATAAAACAGCTCTTCTCCTTAAGTTGCTGAGATGAGCAGCCGAAAGAGACTTCACAGAAGTTGCAATATAACATGAGAACTAGAAATTTGGAAAGTACTCCCACGGTTATAGAATCAGATCCAGAATATATTTTGCCAAATGTGTCTGAACACATAAGGAATTTGTCTATAGTGCACACGCTCTCTATACCTACATACATACAATAAACAAACTGTGATTACAATCAAAGATACATTCATAATATTTGTATATATAAACATAATCATTGTGTTAGATATTTTTGTGCTGGCACATAAATAAATCCAAGGAAGACTGGGATAGATCTATTTTGGGCTTATTGGAGAGCTTTATTATTATAAGAGAGCTAATAAGCTCGAAATAGATCTATCCTAGTCTTCCTTGGATTTATTTATGTGCCAGCACAAAAATATCTA
>JANHFO010005615.1:31593-46960 GCA_032468095.1 Pareas carinatus | reverse complement strand
TCTGGGTTGTCATTTTTGGAGAAATTGAATGTAGGTACAATTTGTTGGTTGGTTATGTGTGGTTTTGGTGCTTGAGCATGGGTATTCATTTGGGTTGAGGCACTATTCTGCTGGATTATATTTTCCAGGGCTGTTACTCGTGCTGCTAGTTTGGATTCGATGGTGTTTACCCTTTCAGATAGAGTGATAAATTTGCCAAGACTTGGTTTGCATGATGTACAGACAAATTGGATGAGATGGTTTAGGCTTTTCTTTAAAACCAAACAATTTTCATACTTGTCATGATGAAGAGGGAAGTCATTTCTTTATATATCTTTTTTCTTTTTCTTTAAATTTCCCCCCTATTTTTTCTTTTTCATGTCATATTTTCCTAGTTTGTATTAGTTTTTATTCTTGTCTCTATAGACTTTAATACAATTATTTAAAAAAATTATCTCCCAATCCTTTGCTTGATGTCAAGAGTTCTTCCTTGAAATTCATAAGTTTGCAAGGGAAACAACAAGTTTGGCAATTTATTTAATCAAATATTGTAAAGGTACTACCTCTCTGGAGGCTGATTACTGTTTTTCTTAAGAGCTTGCTATTTTTTGCTCAATATTACATGGAACAAGTCATTCCGTTGATGTTAAAGTGTTTTTGATAAATATTTTGAATTTCTAAGTTTTACCATTTAAGTGATATTGAAATCCTCGAAACATATGCTAAATGTTTCAGCTACTTTTTATTTTGATAGAATGAATTAAAACCTATTACATTTATATTTCCATTTTAAGAATCAAAGATGTTTGGGATGAATATTGAGAAACTGATTTACCCATTGATCTTGCAGCAGAGAAGACAGTAAATTGAGGCCAGATCTATATTGCTGGTTTGAAGTAGTTAGCCAGCTGATATTCCGTTCTTTTTTTTTGAAGATAAAAAGAAAAGTTAGGTAGTAATAAACCGCAAACCAAGTCTTCCTAATCGATATTTAAAGTAAGTAAACTTTTATAAACTGTAATTAGGATTACAGTTCTGCTAATCCTTCTCAAAGTCCAGATTCAAATGACATTAGGTCTAACAACAAACTGTTAAACCATTGTGCAAGCACATTTATCCTTCCCTGAAGAGATGGGTCACAACATTTTCTGTAGTCAATTTTTTTCTCTAGTTCTTAGTGCTGTTTTATAGAATGGTTAACTAATCCCATTGATACTGAGATTGGAATGGCAGTGATAGAAGCCAAGATTTAAATTGAAGAGCAAAAGAAGGGGAAGTAACAACATTGGGGAGAAGGTGGCTAAAACATTGACCTTCTCTAGAGAACAGTAACTTAGTAAGTATTGAATTTTGAATATCAGTTAGGGAAAACATATCCTTGTGAGAGTTTATAGCATCCCATATGTGGGAGGTCATGGCCAATTGTCCAGCTGGACCCTTATTTGAGACCTTCTGTTAGATGAAGTGGACTGCCAGCTTTCTCATTCAGAGACTGCAATATCACAGGTTCTAATAATTCCCTACTTGCACGTTTTTGCAGCTGACCCAAGCACTTAAAACATGTGCTCTTTACTTTACAGTTAAGTCTTTTACACTTGCAAGAGAATACTTGTACTTGAAGAGAAGTACAGAGAAGTTTAACTTCAAGCCTAAGTATGGATGAGAGTGTATTGTCTATTTTTTTAAAAAAAGCCCTTCTAATATTAATAATGCATAAGTGGCTAAAAAGTACTTGCATCTTTGATCTTTTCTTGCAGGTAATGAGTTTGAATCTGACTTGGAGAATGAAGATGATGAATGGGATGAATAAAATAGTGCTACCTGCCAGAAGAAGCACTGCTTGATCTTTCTATGTTGTGTTTATAGCTTGACTTTTTAACATACCAATAAATGTTTTCTTATTTTCCCAGTATTTGTAACTTGAGTTATTTAAAATATTAATTTAAAATGCCAGAGTTAAAAACAATCTTTTAATATTTTGTCAGTTGTATATTTATAAAATCCCAGGACTTAAAATGGGCGTATACACATACCTTTATTATTATGCCCAAGTATAAATCACTCAAAGTAGTACTGAAGAATTATGGAAGGGTTGAAAAAAAATGCAAAACAACATAAATTGTTTAATATTTCAGAACAGAGAAGGAATCACAAAAGTGGTGGGTTCTAAAGATAAACACTGCTGTTTTAAATATTTTTTGTTGTGCAAGATCCTCACAAATTCATTTTGAGCTGGATCCAGATTTAGAGGAACTTGTATAAAATAGAAGTGAGTTTTTGAATTGTGCTTATTACAATATTTCAACTCACTCAATTTTATAATTGCTTCCATTGCTATATACTATCTTTTTGATTCTTACATTTCTGGGATAAACGTAACCTCTTCTTCCTTACTGACTTATTGCTATTTTTCATCTCTTCAGGTAAGATGATAAGGTAGAACTTTGCAAGAAGGCAAAGAGGCCTCTTAAGTCCACACTCCTTTTTTACAAGAGGTATTCGGTGATTTTTGGTGAGGATTATAAGAGACTTACCCTATTTGGGTTGGGATCCAACGCCATCTGGAATACACCAGATGGGGGAAAAGACAAGCTTAACTTAAACTAAATTCTTAAACATAAAAGAATTTGAGTCAGTTTCAGGAAAAGATCATCCCAGCAGTAGCTCCTGGAGATGCAGCACAGCAAATTATGAAATATACTGCCAATAATGATATTGTCCATGTGTCCCTTAGTTCTATTGCACCTGCCTAGTCCTATGCCAGTGTCTCCTGCAATGTCTGCTAACCTTCAAAGTCCTCTGCTCTGCCCTCACTGTCCTAATAGGTTGGGCATGGCTGGATCAGTCATGTATTGGAAGAGCATGTCAGTGTGGCAAAAAGTAGAAATTATGGAGGTTTTAATGTGGCATATATTTGTCTAAGAATAAAATACTATTTCACTATTCCCACTATTGTACTTAATGAGAATTGTAGAATCCATTAAGATGACTTTTTGGCTTGTCAGACTTTTTAATACATTTGTTTCACTGCTCTATGTATTTAGATTGATAGGGGAAAATGTTCCACTATTGAAACCAAGACCAAAAAAATGATAAAATATCCAAGTTGTAAAAAGATAATTAGAAGCTTTCAATTTTAACACTGAGTTTGGAATGTGCTCTGCAGGAACATACACAATTGTTTTGAGCAAATTTGGAAAAATACTGGTGGATGAGATTTGGCCAGGCATAAAACATGCAGGTGCCAGAAGACAAATTGTTAAGGTGTAGTCTGAAGCCCAAATAATAAATCATGTATCTCTCCCTCATCAGTGCCAACAAGATTGTAGTAAACTTTATTCTAAAAGGTTGTAATGCAAGAAAATCTCATCGGGAGCAAGGCATAGATAAGCTCTGTACATACAAAACAAAGTGGAGTGTGTAGGTGAACTATGGTTGGGAACCGCGCGAAGGAGGGATGGACTATGGATTGGAACTGCACAGGAGGAATGAACAGTTTGCAAGAAGGAATATGTGTCAATGAAAGTTTGTTGCTTGTTTCCCCATCATGTGTCTAAAGCTGAGACAGTCATTTCTTTGTGAGCGCCATTTCCTCTGAACGCTGCCACTAGAGGAATGCTGGTCACCCACTTCTTGCTTAGCTAATGCAATAAAGTGTTATTTTAATTCCTCCAAATTGGCATGAGTGTCTCATTGGATCCATGATGCTGGAGTAAATTGGAGGAGATTCCCTAGATGCTCGAAGGAACCTAACACTGATCTAAAGGGCTCTTTTTGTCATGAACACTAAAACATGACTTGTTGATAGTCTAAGAGTTGGATTGTTCTCAATGTTGACCTCATTACATTTTGGGTCACATTTTAATCATCTTGTCAAGATATACCATGATGACAGGATGAATGTACTTTGATTATGAATGCAATTATGATTATGATTGCAGTTTGTTGATTACATCTAATACATACACCATATGATGAATTTACTTTGATTATGAATGTATTTTAAGATTGTAATCTGTCAATTATAACCTTATGATTGTAATCAGTTTGTAAATTATAGCCTGTATGTAAGAATAGAGCGTGTACACCAGAGACAAATTCCTTGTGTGTGTATGTGCAGACACACTTGGTGAATAAATTCTAAAAAAAATCTATATATGAAAATCGTTTTTACAATGAAAATCTTATCATTCAGTTTAAAACAATTCATAAATAATGTTCTTAATTTATATATGTATTTTGTATTTTTTAATATTGCCTGTAAGCCGCCCTGAGTTCTTCGGGAGAAGGGCGGAATAGAAATAAAATTTAAATAAAAATTTAAATAAATAAGTATTACTATAAGAAACCCTTTAAGATAAATATCAACCTTGGAATAGTGTTGATTTTAACAACATGCATTTCCCCCATTAGCTCAAAAGGATTTTTAAAGCGACTACTTAAAACCTTATGCCCCTATTCCAGATTTCATCTAGTTGGGCCTTCAAGAACAACCTGCTCTTGTATTACTTCCTTGCTAACGATTAGGCAAAAACCGATTTTTCTTGTTTGTCTCGATTGCTTCCTTGTAAACAATTGCAGTGAGACTGCTCTCATTCAGTGGGCAAAGATGTGCCCCCTACCATAGAGAAATCCTATTTTCCCCCAGATCTGTCAGGAGGTTAATCTACGGTTTTTTTGTAATGGTTAAATATTTTGCATATCCACGCCTCTGGTTTCCCACTCAAGCAGGGGGATGAGTCCCCTTTAAGAATGGTGGTTCTGATAGAAGTGCGGTGTTGTTTTCGTTACAGCTAGATGTTTTCTTTGAGAAGCATGCAAAAGTCTCCTTATACCGCATCAGACCATTGGTCCATTACCTGAGTATTGTTCACACTGATTGGATTCAGACAAGTTTTTTTTGGTTCCCCCCCCCCCAGCTTGTCCAAGCATCACTTTGGAATTGAGGTTCCCCCTGGATGCAAAGCGGGTTCTTTACCGTCTAAGTATACGCATTTCCAGTTTGGAACATTCTGATCTTAATCTGTGCAGATCTATCATAGAAAGACTGACGCCGGGCCTGAGAGGGCTGGGTGCGCGCATACACGCGCATCTCTATCCAGAGGTTCAAGCTGACCTCCAACATGCTTAGCGCACTATTGGATGGCAACTACTAAGCGTTTCCCCAAAAACAAAACTAAAAAAATCCCCAAAGCGAGCCCCCGTCGATTGCCTTGGCTGAAAGGAATGCGGAAACCCTGCAAATGGCCCTTAAAGCACCAAACCGCTCTGGCACGCCGGAGACAGAGGAAACCTCTTTTCTGCAAGGTGAAGGAGGCGGGATTCACGTGTGAATGGATATGTGGCTGACCCCCGAGCGAGCCGAAAGACGAATTCATCAACCCGGAACGCCGGCCACCTCCCTTCTTCCTAGCGGCACCCGAGTGGTTTCAGGACGGAAGGAGCCAGCGGGGATGGCAACGGTTCTCCCCGCCTGTTTCTCCGCCCCCGTGGCCGCTCCTCGCCAACCCGCTTGCACCAGCGGCTGGAGTGCGCACGCCCCCCTTCTCCGCGGCGAGGAACTGGAGACCCTCTCGTGGGGCTTTGCGCCCTGGGCAAGAGGGTGCTGCGGCCGCCACGGATGAGCCTTTTCCACGCCACAGGTCGGCGTAGTAGCTGCCGGGTTTTTCCTCCTTCCCTTTGCCCGCCGACTTCTATGGGCTCGGATTAGCGAGCGTGTGGCGGTCGCCTTTCGCTCTGCCGTCCTTCTTCCTCCTCCTCCTCCTCCTCCTCCTCCCGCCCGGGGTGGCTGCCGCGGCACGGATGTCGGTCTCCAGGTGCTGCAGAGGCGGAGGAGGCGGCGGCAAACCTGGGCGCCCTTTGCAGAGCCGGACTTGGAAAGGTGAGGCGCCGGGTGACCCAGCTGGGGACGCGTAAAGTACAAGCGCCCTCGGGAGGGGGACAGGCGAGCCTCACGTACGCGCAGCCGCCGCCGCCGGCGGGGCAAGAGCGGCGGATTCCCGCCTCCTTCAGGCTGCGGCGGAGAGCGCCGCTGCTGCTCTTTGCTATTTTTGACTGGCTTGGTCGCCCGCTAAAAAGGGCGATTTACAGCCTGCGTTTTCTGCCGTTTCTTGCTCGGCCTCGCCCAAAGGAAGCCAGGATAAGGGGGTGGTGGTATTTTCATGTTGTTTTGCTTGCCTTTCCCGCGCCCGGACTCCAAGCAAGAGCCGCGCTGAGGTTGCTCTCCTGCTCCCTTCGGTATGGCGAGCTTTTTGTCCTTCCTCGCTCCTCGGTGACCACCGTCCTCCTAACTCTTCTGTTTGGAGCAAATAGATCGGCTGTTACCACCAAAATTCTTCGCCCTGGAGCTCCAAGCAGAGTCTCCAGGCTTGAGCTTCCGGGCCTCTTCTCACATCCCTTCTTGCAGCTTTTGTTTACGTTGGCCTCTTCTGTTGTATTGACTGCGCATAACCTGTCGAAGAAAGCGCTGGGTGGTGGTTTCTTAAGAATCGCCTCTGCCTTCTCAAATGCACTGTTAATTCGAGAAATGATTAATTTTCTAATTATCGCCTAAGTCCGACAGTGAGATGTACTGAGGCAGAAGGTACTGGTTTCCCCCCCTCTTGCCAGCTTTTAAAAGGACGAGTTGCAGATATCCATTAATAACAGAGTGGCACTCTGCATATGTTTATGAGCCCTGCTCTTTCTGTGTCATCATGCACTGAGTACTTTCAAAATAGATACTTGGGGGGATGCAAGTTTAAAGACCCAGTTCTTTCACAGTTGGTATGGATTTCATAGAAATGAGCACCAGGTTGGAAAGAGATTGGGCCTTGGTTAGAGAAGAAGGGGTTAACTCTTGCCTGCTACCCTTTTAGATTACAGGAACTGAGTTCTTGGTTATGCAAGCTTTTAATATTAGGGACTTGCCTCAATCGCCTAATACTGTTTTGAGACACCATTTTGCAGTGGTGAGGTTTCCTTCCACATTAGAAGAGAATGTGAGAGAATTTCTCAAAGAAGTGAGACCAGTCATGACTACAGAGCAGTGTTTTTCAACCTTGATATTTTGAAAATGGGTGGAGGATTCTGGCTGGGGCATTCTGGGAGGTGAAGTCCACCCATCTTCAAATTGCCAGGCTTGAGAAACACTTCTACAGAGAGTGATAGTGGCCAGTTCCCTCCAGGAAATAAATAGCATTGAAGATTGTGAAATTTTCCCTTGGGGAAGAAATTGTTTTGTTTTTTCAGGTTGATCTTTTACCAATCCAACAATACAATTTGTAAAAGCAGCAAGATTTTTTTTGTCCCGAGTTGCTATGAGACACTCAACTATAGAAGAGTCCATACATGTTGTATTTGGGGGGGGAGTAATGGGTTATTACCTTGAATTGTTTCTTACAACTGCATTGTTCACAGATGGGGGTTAATTTATACCCTGTTTATACATAACATGTTATAAAGAAAAGAAAATAGAAGAAGCAGCCAGGCCTTCTATTACAGTTTAATCAGTGTACTCTTTTATCACTTATAGCTGTATCAATATCCCTCTTCTTGGCATTACAATCCTTTCGTATAAACAAACATTCTAATCTCCATGTCAGTTGTTCTGCTTTAAACTAGAAAGCAATTATTAGTTGCAGTTTATAGGAGCATACACAGTTTATAAAACTATAGTAGTATTCATTTTCATATGAACACAATTGTCATATTTTGTAGGTTTTGCACTATATATACAGAGATAACTAATTCACACTCAAAGACACTATTTGAAAGCAAAGAGTACGACTCACGTAGTTATTTGGAATGGAATCTAGGAGAATGCTGGAAAGCGTTTTAGATATTTATATAGGAATAATACTGATGTATTGGAATTTAAATGAATGCTATACATTTTATTGTCTGAGAAGCCAGAATGAAAAAACTACTGTAAAGGCAGGAGTTATGCAGGCCAGAATTTTGCTCTTTAATAACTCATTTAAAATGAGTCAAAAATAAATATAACAGATTTCTTGATTTAAAGATAGTAAAAGATAAAGTAAATAGGTTTTAATTACAGAATTTGTTTATTTTAAATTATTGTAAATATGTTATTAACATTAAATGTCTTTATACTTCTTTAATAATTTGACTCTTATGTGGCTCACAAGTAAAACTATTATCTTAAGGGAATCAAAAATATATAATACATTACTACTAGTACTAATGTCTTTATTCATTCCAGTTTTATTTAGTTTTAAATCCATCCCAATTTAATGTATTTTATTGATCCCCTCAGTTCCCTAACTTCAAAAAAAAAGAAAATAAAAATTTAAAAATATCAGAAGCAAAGATGCAGATATTATATTTTTGGTAAAATATTCCACAGAAGAGACTTGCTGTAGAGAATGCAGACCTCTCCTCACTACACATTTTGTGAGAATGTTCTTGGTAGAGTATGCAGTCTGATAAGACACTCAGGCCCCAACCATATAAGACTTCCCAAGGTTATACAGGTGGTCCTCACAACCATTTGTTTAGTGACTGTTTGAAGTTATAACAGCACTGGAAAACTTGGCTTATGACCAGTTTTCACACAAGATTGTTGCAGCATCACCAAGGTTATGTGATCAAAATTCAGGGACTTAGCAACTGACATGTATTTATGACAGATACACTATCCTGGAGTTACGTGATCATGATTTGTAACCTTCGCAGCTGACTTTCAACAAAATCCATGGGAGAAGTCAGATTTGCTTAACAATTGTGGTTGGGAAATGAGGTGCAAGTCATTTAACTGCCTCGCTTAGCAACAAACATTTTGGACTTAGTTGTGGTTGGGATGGATGGGTAGATAGGTAGGTGGATGGATGGATGGATGGATGGATGGATGGATGGATGGATGGATAGATAGATAGATAGATAGATAGATAGATAGATAGATAGATAACCTACCCTGGCCAATACACAGCTCCCAAGATGTAATTGGGATTAAAACAATAGAAATCAATTAAAGAAAAATAGTAAAATAAAACCAGAGATAGTTTGAAGAATGAAACTCATTTATCCCCGGGAGTGATAATTATAGCCAACTGGGTCTCATGGCTTGATGAAACAGCTAGGTTTTCACTAATTTTCTAAAGAAGAGGATGTTTGAATAAGGGGTGTGTGTTTAACAATATTTGGGAATGACCTTGGGCAGCAAGGAAAAATCACAGCCAGGGCAATAGGCGGATAAGAAGCACTTTAGCTCACAGAAGGAATGTAGGTGTGGCAGACAACTAGGTTCTTGGGCTATAAAGGCAGTGGGGGACAAATTTTATTTCAGATTTGCAAGATTTGTTCATGTAATCTTACGATAAATCTCATTCTTCTCATTCTACTTGTCTAGACTAACTGGTTATCCAAGGCTGACAGAGGGGACAGTATTTTTGTATTTTCAGTTGTGACTGATAAATCATGCTTCTGTCCATCTGAAGATGGCAGTTGTTGATCAACGGAATATCTAAAGAGTCTGATATACTAGATCTTATTGGGCAGTAGATATTGCTGGAAAAAGATAGTCCACACAGACACCCAAGTTCTGAGCCATAAGGGACTTTATATACAACAACCAGCACCTTAAGTTGTACTTTGAAGCTAATTAGTAACCAATGAAGTTTTTGAAGTAGAAGGATCACGTGGATATGACAGGGTGCACCCATAATATCTTTAACTATTGCAGTCTGGATCAGTTCTAAATACTCTTCAAGGGCAATCCATATAGGATGTATCACAGTAAATGAATTAGCAGGTGAGATTTCCTGCTCTAGAAGAGGAAATAGCACACTAGCCAAAGTTAAATAAAGACCTCTATAGCCTCAGAATTCACGTGTTATTTCAGGGCAAGCTGAGTGTCCAGGACAATCCCCAACTTACACATACAGAATTGAAGGTTGGTTATTGATTGTAATAAAAGTATGTGTGAAAATATCGTAAATTGAATGCTTAAAAAGTGGTTGAACGTTAATCATGAAATAAGTAAAGGAAGTGTGAGGTCGCCTTGGATGTTTATAGATAAATGTATTAGAAATATTTATGCTAATATTAAAGGTGTGCTAGTTTAGGATGTGAAGATGTGTGTATTTTTCTATGCAGAGAGGCTGTGTTATTGACAGAACTGAAATGAGTCACAGAGAATGTTAGTCTGTGTGATGCAACAAGGAATGTGGTTCTGAAAATGAATGTATTAATAACCAAGATAGTTGAGCTGGACTGGGAAAATGGAGTGAATCATTATTCATAAATGGTGAAATAAATAAAACAAGTAGGTGAATTTATATCTCATAATATCATGTCTACTAAAGGAAGAAAAATGGAGAAATATTAAGCAATGTAGATGGTCTATTACATCTTGATTGTATATATAAATGATTTGAAGTTAGGGTGAACAGTGAGTGGGGCAAATTTCTGATGATTTCAGATAGTTCAGGATTTGAAAGGAGTTTGAAAACAGCTAATGATGTTAAATGTAAAAAGGGCAAGTAATGCAATTTGCACACAGACACACAAACACACACACATCCTTCAAACATCACATACACATGAATAGGAGATCAGCTGACAATGCATCATCTGGAAAAAGATCTTGGAGTCATCAGTATATGAAAATATCAACACAACCAAGACCGTCAACGCAGTTAGGTCCTTATACAAATTAGGTAGGATTAGACTGTACTTGGAGCACCATGGACAATTCTGATCATGTGTAAAATATTCTGTCTCCAGGGAAGGATTATTTTAGGTTATTTCTGAACCATGCCAATTCAGCTGCCTAGGAGTGTGTGTTTTCCAGAAATAAATCTGGATGAAGTTCAGGATTTTTCAATCAGTTGGAATTAAATAGAATTGATTCTAAGAAACGGTAAGGTTCACCAGGAAAAGTGAAAATTTTAAAAGAAACAAAATTGTTTAAAAAGAGACTAGAGAAATTTATAAAGGATTGGCCTACCAATAGTTAGTTGCCTTAATGTTACAGGCAGCCTGCCCTAAATGCCAGATGCTAAGAAGCAGTAATGGAAGTAATGGAAGAAGCTGGTCGCCCTTTGGTCCTATTTAGAGAGTTCTGAATGTATTTGATTAGCTATGGTGGCAGAAGGTTGTTTTGTTTGGGGAATTAGGCTGATCTGACTAGGCTCTACTTCAGTTCTTAGAATTCTCTTGTTTTATAAATATTTACATATAAGAGATTTCTGTGCAGGAATTTACTTATTTATATATAGCCATTCATCTCTCTTTGTCCTTGGCATAGATAAAATGCAGCCTTTTTGCGGAAACAAACGTCTAAAAATTAGTTCCATTGTATTTTTTGTACTGACCCTCTAGAGAAAATTATCTAAATCATGTGAAGAAGTATATGATAAATATGATCCATGGCTATTGTTTTTCCATTTTTAATCCACTATTATTAATGTTTTAGACTATTTGCAAATATAAAGATGGAAGGAATAGGTAACCTTCTATTTCATCCTCTGATTTGCCAATGCATTTTCTAAAGCGTATCTAGTATTATGATGTATTCTCCCCCCCAAAGTGTACAGTATGATTTTCTTTTTTAAATGTAAGACACTCATCATGATTAGGAATATTTTGGAAAGTTAGAAATTGTACATTATACTGCAGGTTTGATTAGTGTAAATTATATTTTCAGTCTTTAGTTTATAGAATACTATTCATGGTTAAGCTGAGTGATAGTTTCAGAAAGCTATGGGTAAACTTGTTCAATTGTTGGGAAAGAAATGAGATCCATGAAAATGGTATTGGATCTGAATATGTTTGAAATGTAATGATGGGTTTAATTTTTCATATAATATCACTATACTCCTTTACTGTCCACTGGCTTTCTAGCTGCTAAATGCTAGTGGCCCTAGTGTGTTTCTCTGTGTTTTGATGGTGGTTTACTTTTTTTAATTGTTGAAATTCTGATATCAACATATATGTCAGACATTTTGGGAGGGAGACATTTAAGTAAACAATTAAAAAAACAGTAATAGGTGGTCTCTTTCCCATTCATCTGCAACAAGGTTTTCATTCAGTCTGCATCTGCCTAATGAGAAGGCTTGTCTGCGGTTGATAATTCTATTATACTTGTTATTTTTCCATAAGTTCAGTTTCTCAAATTATTTATAGACCTGTTGTAAATTATGTAGTACTTTTAGTAATGGAGAAACCTTTCTCTGGGAATGGCTCAGTTTGAGTCAGCATGCTGATTGGAAAAAATCCAGAAATATCTAAGATATTCTTAAGTCTAATCTCTTCCATCTTTTGTAAAGCAATGCTAAGATGCTAAAATAAAAAGTGTGTTATGCTGTAAACATTTTCCTATGAATAATAAGAGGCAGGACAGATAATAACAAATATTTTTAAATTGCAGTTTAAGGATCAGGAATAGGCTGGTCTATCATATGCTTTCTACTTCCCCAAGAAGAATTATTCCTTTCTATCTTAACTATAGTTGGGGATGTTGAGGGAGCAGAGGAGCCCTTACAGGGTAGAGCTGAGGAATTTGCACAGTTTCTGTTGGATAAAATCGCCCAGATTCGGATGGACCTGGACTCTGATTGGGCAGAGTCTAATGAGATGACAGAGGCAGATCTTAGTCCTATTATATGGGAAGAGTTCGAGCCAGTGACTCCTACTGAAGTGGACAAGGCTGTAGGAGCGATGAGTTCCTCCACTTGCTTACTGGACCTGTGCCCCTCCTGGCTGATTTCACCTAGTAGGGAGATTTCACGAGGCTGGCTCCAGGCGTTAATCAACGTGAACCTGAGTGAGGGGTCCTTCCCGCAAACTTTAAAGGAAGCGGTTGTGAGGCCCCTCCTCAAGAAGACATCCCTGGATCCAGCAGAACTAAGAAATTTTCGTTCAGTCTCTAATCTTTTGGGGGAAGGTTGTAGAGAAAGTGGTGGTAATGCAACTTCTACGGTCATTGGATGAAGCAGATTTCCTAAGTCCTTTTCAATCTGGCTTCAGGCCTGGCTACAGTACAGAAACTGCTCGTCACATCTCTGGTGAGCCCGAGATAAGGGTAACTCCTCCATCTTGGTGCTACTTTACCTCTCAGCGACCTTCGATACTATTGACCATGGTATCCTTCTAAAATGACTAAGGGAGCTAGGAATTGGGGGCACCGTTCTGTGATGGTTCTCATCCTATCTCTCTGATTGTTCACAGTCGGTGTTGACAGGAGTTCAGAGATCAACCCCTAGACCCCTCGTTTGCAGGGTACCTCAGGGTTCGGTCCTCTCTCCCCTCCTATTCAATATCTACATGAAGTCATTGGGTGAGATCTTCCAATGATTCGGGGTGAGATATCAGCAATATGCTGACAATACACAGCTTTGTATCTCCACTCTGCATCAATTCAATGGAGCGGTGGACGTAATGTGCCGATGCCTGGAGGCTGTGAAGGTCTGGATGGGAGTCAACAGACTCAGACTTAACCCAGACAAGACCGAGTGGCTGTGGATATTGCCTCCTAAGGACCATAATATCTGTTCATTCTTAGTTCTAGTGGGAGAGAAATTGTTTCCCTCAGAATGGGTTCGCAATCTTGGTGTCCTACTTGACTCACAGCTTAAATTAGATCAGCATCTGACTGCTGTGACTAAGAGGACCTTTGCACAGGTTCGTCTGGTGCACCAATTGCGACCCTATTTAGACCAGTCAGCACTTCGCACAGTCACTCATGCCCTTATCACCTCATGATTAGACTACCGCAACGCGCTCTACATGGGGCTACCCTTGAAGGTTATTCGGAGACTACAGTTAGTCCAGAATACAGACCTGGCTTAAGGTTATTGATCTCATGAGATCTAAGCATGCATGGTGTATGATTGTGTCTTTCTGTTTATTTCTAGTTATTCTTGTAATTTAAGTCTTATTTTTTGTTTTGTTATCTATGTAAATTTTTATATTGTTTATTGTAAGCCGCCCTGAGTCTATGGAGAAGGACGGCATATAAATATAAACAAACAAACAAACAAACAAACAAATATGCTTCTCATGGGAATCTAGTTCCTTAATGGCAATTTAATGTACTGGACACATACATTTGAAAGGCATTGCGATGTAGTTAGAATGCCAAATTAGGACCAAGGAAACCCTAGTTCCAGTCTCCACTCAAATATGGAGCTCACTAAATGCTTTGGACTAGTACCTTTGTCCCATATCAGCCTACATCAGAAAGCTGTTCATGTGTGAATAAAATGAAGAATGAGTCCATAAACCTATAGTGAAAAGATAAGATGCAAATGTGATGAATGTTGAAAAATAATTCTCTTTACTGATTCATATTCACACTCATTAAACTTTTCTGTTTTTACAGTATAAAACATGATATCAATTACAGAAACAATCTGAGTACAGGTTGATAGTTAATTATTGTTAAATTATTTGCATTGAATGCCATCCCTGATTTTTACCCTACCCCATAAAGAAGAACAGACTAGGGTAGTTTAAAATCCAGAATATTCAAAATGTTGTTTTCAATTCCTGGAATATTCCAACATTTCTTAGTATTCTGTTAGAACTGACTGAATCTGGAATGTGATCAATGATTTCTACGTCATATATATCATAAAACTGCTTATGATTCAAAATATTCATTTCTGGAAATTAAAAAACCACACATGGAATGGCTACATCAATGAATCCGGGGAATAAAACAGAATGTTCCAGGAAATACTGAAACACAGCTTTTTGCATGAAGCTAAATTTTAACACAATTAGTTTGGTAAATATTTTCTACCCATAGACCTTATGCTAAAAAACTTAGGTCTGCAAGAATTTCTTTGATGAGGTGCTTTTTCTTACAAAGCAACTGTGTTTAGATGCAACAAATTGCTTTTAGAACTGCTGTCCCAGAATTAAGGTAGGGCTGATCTGTCTCAACAAGGCATGATCACTTGACGCCATTACCACTCAATGAGTTGAAGTGACTCAGCCACCTGTTTCAAAGGTTATTGTCAAAGGAAGGTGCCCCTTCAGATAGCTGCAAAACCAAAGATAAATCTTCTCTAAATACAGTAAGATTTTGAATAAAAGTATTTGAATTCTACCATGTTGCACAACTGTCCTAATTTGAGCCTAGGCCTACAAGAAACATGGCCCATGCATAAGACACAAACCGATGGAAAAGATAAAACAGTATGCAGGTAAGCATTAAAGGGTTTTCCCTCGCTCTGATGTGATTATCAGCAGTAAACACTGATTGACGGAAAACAATGTGATTTTCAGTTAGCTTTAAACTGCCATGTACTTTGCTTATTTATTTCATTTATTTCATTATTTATACCCCGCCCTTCTCCCCAAGAGGGACTCAGGGCGGCTTACAGGCATCGTTAAAATACAAGCAAAAAATACAAAATACAAATTAAGAACAATTAAAAAG
>JANHFO010005615.1:18467-31493 GCA_032468095.1 Pareas carinatus | reverse complement strand
TCCCCACATACCAGACCGTTGGAGCCTCATCTCTCCTGGCCCCGACGTTATGGAGGCTGCTTCCCGGCGGCCATTTTGCAGCTCTTTAGCCTTCATTACTTTATGGACATACTTGCCTTCCATTATGGCCCTATATATTGCACAAGCTAGAAAGAGGACTGTGAAAATATCTACAGATCTCACATATCCTGGACATAAACTGTTTCAACTTCTTCCCTCAAGATCATGCTACAGGGCATTGCAAACCAAAACAATACCATTACTCTGCTAAAGAACTAATTCACCCAACACTGTCTGATCCCCTGGGATGTCAAACCACCTAGTAAGAGCTGTATTACTATTATTCTTCTCATCTTTCCTATTATCTATTTCCTTAGCTTCTTATGACTATAACTTTGTTGTTTGTATATTATGATTTATATTGATTGTTTTTGGTTAGTATCCTTATTATGATTTATGTTGATTACTTATTTAATATCTTATGACTATCGCTAAGTATTGTAACTTGTGATTTATGATGATTGTATTTTATGATTATGATCATGATTTATCACTTGTTGTTTGTATGTACACTGAGAGCTTATGCACCGGAAACAAATTCCTTGTGTGTTCAATTACACTTGGCCAATAAAGAATTCTGTTTTCCCAGTATAGTGAGATAGGAGAGGACCCAAACTGCATCAGCTCACTCAGCTCCATGGCATTGTTGTATACGGCACAAACATCTGTAGGAGAGAGACATTAGTGCAAATTGTTAGTAGGTTGTGATTACTTAGTGTAGGCATTTTGGAAATGGGAAAGATTGGTTTATCCCTTCCTTGCTGCCCTCTAACATGTTGGAACACTGTATAAAGCATTCTGTTGAAGTTGGCTTTCTAGATCTCAAATAAAACATGTGCATCAACTATTTTAGGCCTCTGAGCTAATTTAAATTGATTTTTACTCATTATAGCTAGCAATATATTTTCTTATTTTCTAAAAGTGATCTTGGTAGAGATCCAAATGCTGCATAGACTTCTCTTAACTGCTGAACTAAGACGAGACAGATAACATGCCCCTTCTTATTTTCTTCATTTACACTGAAAAAATTGGATCAGATTTCTTCTAAGAGATTCTTTCAGCAAGGAATAGTTAAATACCTCTTACTTCTTTCTTATTAAAGTCTAACATAAATGGGCTGCAAAAATCAAATGACCAGTAGATGAAAGAAAAGACATAAGAGGAAACGCTAACTCTTTCCTGCCATGATGGTCATTAATATTTTTGTGGTCTTATTCTCATAATTAATACTGGTGGAATATTTATCTCCATAAAGTCAGATTGAAAAAAACCCTCTACTTAAAAGAAACAACAAGAAACCTGTGTTGCCTCTCCCTAATCTTAAAGCAATAAATTGATTTTGTAAAAACTTTTAAGAACTTTAAAAACTGGGATCAATCTTACGTTTTCTGTGGTTTCAAGGTTTAAATCTCAGCTTTCAGTCAAATGATTCTCAAGGTATTTCACAAGGAGCAGGTAATAAATAATGTTGTAACCCACATAGACCTTCTCCTCCCTCTCTTGGATGGGTGGATCCAGTGGGTAGTTCTCTTTAGACATCACCCCAGGACAGATGGATACAATTTTCTTCTTCTTTTGGTAGAACGGTGATGCAAGGCTGCTGCTCCTCTAGCCAATGAATCAGGCCAAACTCCCCCCCCAAAAAAAATATGCTACTAAACATATAAAATAAAAGAGCTGAAAGCGACTTTAGAGGTCTTCTAGTCTAGTCTCCTGCCCAAACAGGAAATCCTATAGTACCATTTGGGACAAATGGATGACTAATCTCTTCTTAAAAATCTCCAGTGATGGATGTTCCACAATTTCTGAAGGCAAGCCACCCACTGATTAATTGTTCTCACTGTCAAGAATTTTTTCCTTAATTCTAGGTTGGAAACTCCCTTTGATAAGTTTATATAAGCTATATAGACTTCCTGTAGCCCTCAGGCTGTTTGTCAGAATGTGCTTCACAATAAAGCTTCAGGAAGTAGGTCATGATTTTTAACACACTGTGGTTTGGAGTTACGAAAACATGACTGTCATTTTCCAGGTATAAGGAGTAACTTCTTCCTTCTTTTGAATACTTGAATTTACCTTAAATTTCTCAACAAGATTTTGAAACAGTTAACACCCCCAATTTCAAGCATTATGCAAGCTATTTTATTGCAAAATAGTAAACTTATTCTTAAATTATTTGTCATGAGAATATTATATTTCTTTTACTTTTAAATGAAACTATAATGTTTGTCAGTATAAAAATAAAAAACAGTCTCTTAAGACACACCATTATGCATGCGGCATAATACTGGCATAGATTTGAGGACTAAAGAAATAATATCATTTTGAACTTATTCTGAACTGGGTAGAATCCAGTTACACCCAGTTTGACCTTGAGACCAAGTTTATAAATTGGTCATAATATGATGAAACTCATCACATACATTTTTCTCTTCAGTAGTAATGTATGTTGAATCTATTTCTAAACATATCTTTAAAGGTTATATTTTGTGAAATGGGGTACGTTACGTTAGATGAGCTACATTAATGGCGGGGTTAGATGAACAATGAAACTATAAAATTCAGAAGTCATTATTATTATTTTCAGTTTGCCTTCCATCAGAACATTTATCTTACAGCTTTCAGTTTGCAATATACAGGTTTAGTTTTAGTTTAAAACGAAGTTAAAAGTCTTAAGTTTTGCTTTGGATCTATTCTATTGGAAGCCACCCAGAGTTGACTAAAAGATGCGTAGCTATATAAGGGTTATAAACAAACAAACACTCTTACTGAGTAAAGCAAATATTTAGCAACGTTTTCTATGCATTTGTGGAAGAGCATGAAGAAATTTCTGTGAGGACACCTGGCCAAATGAATAACTTGTACAGGCCTATTTTTTTTATTACATTGACATTCCAGTGTTATAATAGCATTTTTTAAGCACAATAATTCTGTGAATAAGATTTGAAAGTAGCAATTTGTCCCAACCAGTAAACTTTAGATTTCAGTACACTATAATTCTCTTTAACTGTTGTGCTGTACAGGTGATTTTTTTAAAAAAAGAATTTTTCTCAATCTTGTAGCATATAAACTCATTCACTTCTTTAGTTGCATTTTTTAAAGAAGAGGGACAATCTCTTTAAATTGTGCATGTTTAATAGTGGTTTACACCTTGTAGGAGGGAGTAACTGCCATGAAACTGAGAATGTTCAACATGAATTTAGGATAGTATGTTGACAACACCCAGCTCTGTTTTTCTTTTAATATCTGTCGGGAGGCAAGTTATATCCTGAATTGCTTCCCAGATGCAGTGATGGCTTAGATGAGGGCCAAGAATGTAAATTGGGTCCTGAAAATATAGTATATTTGGGAGGTCTTTTGATACAGTAATTGAGAATGTTTATATGTTTACTAAGAGTCAATACTGACTTAATGGCATAGATTGAAATGGTGTGGAAGAGGAAATGGGTTAGATTTCCTCAGAATATTTTCTTCCTGGAACACTAGAATTTACTTGAAGTGCCTCTTCTTTCTCACACATCTTTCCTCCTACAGTTTATATCTTGAACACAAGTCTTGGCAACAGAAAAATAATTACCGTACATGGAAATACTAGTATAATAGGAAGGCAGCTGGAAACAAAAAGGAGAATGACAGAGTCTGTTGATATTATCAGATCAGAATCATAGGACAAAAACGTCACATCTATATTTATCAGGTAATTGCAGAAAGAGGAATCAGTAGTAAAGTGAGCTTGTGACTGGCATATTGGAAATCATCAGTGACCACAAAATAATTTCTTCTGGTGTCTTACTGCATTTGACAGGACAATGCTATGCATGTTTATTCAAGAGGAAATAAATTATGGTATGACTCCGATGCATAGAATTGCAATCTAATTAATTTAATTGCATTATGCTAATCTTGCATTATATTATTTTAAAATGGAATAAAGTTTAGAAAAATGGAATAAAATAACAAACTATGAAATAACATTTTTCCAGATTGGTTTATAAGTTAATTTATCCTAGAAACTAAGGGATTTTTATTATTTCAGTAGGATTTATTTTTCAATATTACTTAGTTTCCTTCTTTGCATGCTATTTTTAATGACACAAGATTCTGGCATTTGTAGAAATCTTCCTTCAATGTGGATACATATTTCTTTTTAAATAATTCAAATGCTGCCTCCAGTAAAATGGACAAGTATTTCTTCATTGCACAGGGTTGCCTGTAGATGACGAAAAGAATGATTAAATGAATGAAACATGAACAAATAGGAGAATAAATGAGTATTTTTGTGTGGCAAAGAAACATCTTTTAAAATATTTAAAATTGCAATATTTTTCTACCATACTCATTTTAGAAAAAGCATACTAATGTGAAGATAGTAGTTTCTAAGGGGAGGATCTTATTATACATACTAGTGTTCAGAATAGGAGAAATTATTTGTTTTCATCATTGAATAAGTTTCTTCCCAGGAAATGCTAGATGTATAGATCCAGTATTGTAACATGATCTATACCATAGGAATTAAGCAGAATAAATCAAGCAGGAAATAATAATTAAAGTAATGCATAGCACGATTAATATTCAAAAGGTATTTAGATGTCTCATGTGATAAATTATGTCATGTGATTTTTTTCAAAGTTTCTGAATGCAAGGCTGAAAGGAAAGCTTATATGCAGATCTGTGCAAGTGGAATACCATTTGTTGTCTGTGACATTCCTGTCCCGTTTTTCAAATTGCAAATGCCAGATTTTTGAAAAGCAATTCTGCCAGGTTAAAACTAGTGATTGCTTGATAAAACTCAATATTTTTCTCCCCACTGCAGAACTGCCTTTCCATTTCACTTTTTATACTTACGACTAAAAGCTTCCTATTCTTATCCTGTTCATAAGACATGAAAGAAAATTTTCCTACAGAGAGGGTTGAGTTTTGATCTTTTTATAAGACGATTCTGACAGGTTAAGAGGATCTATCAGTCTCCAACTTCTTTTTTTCAGAGTAAGATAGAAATGAGCTTAGCGTTTGATATGTACCCACCGTATTATCTGTGGTTTCAATCAGGTCAGATGAATTAGTGAAACATGGAGTTTTTATAATGATAACTTGTAGGAATTTTATAAGAAGGTAAGCAAAAGAAGAATGAGCTACACTAGAATAATAATAATAATAATAATAAATTTTATTTATATCCCGCTCTTCTCCCGAAGGACTCAGGACGGCTTACAGGCAGTTTAAAATGAACAAATACAAATACAGAGACAAATTAAAACATATTAAAACAATTAAATAGGTCTGATTAGATTAAAAGGGGGAATAATTACACTAGAATTGGGCCACTGTCAGACTTTGTTTTGAATCTAGTTTTTCGTAGTGTAGGTGAAATGAACAGACAGTAAAACAGAGGTGCCATCTACTGGCAGTGAATAATTGTGATTCATCGTGTCCATCATGTGTTTTACCGGTTATGGACTGTGACCATCTTGCAATTAAATTATGTTTTGCATTCTTGCTAATCATTTTATTGCTGTTTTTTCTTGGAAGTGTATCTCCAGGGCTTTATTAATGGCTTTGGATGTAGTTCAAGAACGTTGTTAATTAACCAAGGAGGATTTGGAGATAGCCCTATTATAGTGATCTTAGGTATGGTAAAAATGCCATTAGTACAGTAATGAGTAAGAAGTTAGACATTTTATATATTTTGTTTTCCTATTCTCTCTTCTCAGATGAAAGATTTGATTGTGGTTAAGAAAGGTGCACCTGGTATTTAGGACTACAATCTAGCTGGTGCTACAAAATGAAATTATACTTTTCTGTTAATTGCCCAACTAATATTCTGTTTTCTGAGTATATAATGCATGTCTAACAAAAAACCTGAGAGTTAGGTAAAAAGATCTTATTATCTATTAGAATTTCATCTTTTTCTTGAAGCTTGTTATTACATTATTATTGTCTTAATATGCTGGTGTTCAGAAAAGCAGAAACTATTTGTTTTCACCATCAAATAAAGCTTCCCTGTAAAGCTTCTTGTTCATCTGAATTGCTGTCTTGAGTCTTGAGCACATCAGTTCTTTGTTCATGCGCCCTCATAAGCTGCTGAATTGTGCTTGAAATATCTAATTTGATATAGAATTTAATATTCAGGACTCTCAGATTTATTTTTCAATTAGACTTCAAACTCATGCCAGAACTATGAACCTGAAGTAACTCAGGATGTTTTCAGGATTACCACTCTAAAAATAGTTTTCATAGTCAAGTAAAATGATGATGATTTGGGTTGAAAAATTAATTGTTTATTATTTATTTAGTTGAATTATGGTGCTGCCTAAGGCAAAACAACTGAATGACATTATCGTATCATAACCTGTTCAAAATTAGGCTTCAGTCCCTTTTCTGCTGTGATATACTTATTAAACCATTTTCCCTGGCATCAAAAAACATTATAAATGAATTATTGCAATATGATTGATGATTTTGCTGATGTCACTATACTGAGTGTGAAGAAACCACAGATGATTCATAGAACTGCATTTCCTTTTGGTAGAGCAATGAAGAGATTTGATATTTATTAGATCTTATGGCTCCTTCCTATTTCTATTGCACTTTCCTTTGTTGCCCAGCAGATGGAACCTAAGAAGGGTTCTTAAGTTTCCGTAGTCTTTTACTTTCAAATCTTTCTAAAGGTGAAGTGAACAACACTAATTCATTTAAATATAGACTATCTTCTATACAGAGTGGAAGCCATGCAGTGCAATTCTAAAATGCAGGAATGTGATGTAATTCTGCTCCTAAGGGCAGTATCTATTTTCACCAAAGAAAGGAACACCCAGTGCCTGATTTTTGCTGCTGACTTTTTATGTACGGGTCAATGAATTTGCTCCTGAATAGTGCTCAAACTATTTTCTTATGATATTGATGTTTTTTCTCCTTTTTCCAGTTATTTTTTCAGGCTGTCGAATTAACAAAACTGAGAGAGCTTGTGTTTCCTATAGTTCTGCAGCTTATATTTCAGCTTTAATTTCAAAAAATTAAAATCATTTCAAAGCAATCCCATTAATAAATATCATTATTGTCTAAATTAAACTATTACATTTAATAAATGCACAAATATATTATTTTCTCACAATGTGAACGGTCCTGAAATTGATCTCTATTATTGAATGTTTGCATTTGAGGTATTTAAAATTTCAAAATATTTTTACATTTAAAATATTTAACTTTGTTTACCACTGGTAAGATTGGCTTGCCTATGAAGGTTGAGCCAAGGGAATAAAGAGCTGAAACCTTTAGCCACATTCCACTATAGTTTCAGCAGATTGCAGTATAGAAATTAACAGCCAGAAGAGCAGCACAGATTTGAGAGCCCTATTAGATTATTGGGTCGTTTTTTTCAAAGATACTTCATTAGAAATAGAATTACCATGGGTGAGCAAAAAAACAGTGGGAGTGGAAGTGACTTTCAACTTCCTGTCAGCTTCCCCATTGAGCTTCTTTGTAGGAATCTGGCAGGGAGCATTGAAAATCTCTTTCCCTCCCTCACTTTATGAGAACTAGGGAGAGTGCTGTCTGAGATGCTTTCTTAAATTACATTTCTGCCCCAATATTTTTATCTGACCTATTTGCGATTCTTCCTCCTGTTTCTCAAAGTTCTTCCTTCTGCCCATTACAATATGATTTAATGTTGCCAGAACCTTCCACTACACATGGGGTCAAACTGACCCATCTGCCAAAATTGGGCAAAGAACTCTGCCATGGCACCCACGTTCAAATACAACAGTAGAAGTGAGACCTGGATGATTCTCAAGCTATAAACTTACTGCTTTAAGGGAAGTCCCATTCTGTTCAGAGTTAAAACTAGACCCCAAAGTCTGTTGGTTCCTGGATTAACAGCAGTTTCCCCATATTAGAGTTCATCTTCAGATGTTTACAGCATCTGCACAGATGTTACCAGGGCATTGATCACCTTTCCCAGAATTCTCATGTATATGTTAAAGAGCAGGGGAAAGGACTGATATTTCATGGAATTTCTCAAGGGAACATTGCTCAGTTGACTGCTCATTTCCCCATATGCTGTTTGCTTAGGAAGGAATGAAACCATAGTAAAACAATGCCCTCAACCTCTCATAGATCATAACAAAGGTGATCCACAGAATGACCATTATTCCTATGGTATTGGCTTCAGTATGAGATCTTACCTATGCTTCGTCAAGTTAATGTTTGGTGTTTCTCCACTGGTGCTTTAGATCAGGTGTCCCCAACTCTCGGTCCATGGACTGGCATCAGTCTGCGGCATGCCAGAAACTAGGATGCAGGATGCAGGCAGTGTGCGAAGCCACGTCCCCACCGGTCCATGGAAAAACCTTTCCATGGAACTGGTCCCTGGTGCCCTAAAGCTTGGGGGCTACTGCTCTAGATGTTGTTACTATCATTTTATTTCCTCAAGCTCCTTAGTGAATCAAGGAGTAAATTTATATAATTTATGCAAAACAAGAATTTTCCACAATTCATTGTATTATATAAGGTAATATACAATGGAACATAAAACTACAGTTTAAAAATAATGGTTTTATGTATTATTGCTCAGCCTTTTCTGCTTTGTATTTTGTTTCACTAGTAAGTCACCTTTTTTTTAACCTCAGCAGTTTTGACTTCTGGCAAAGAGATGTTTTCTACCAGTTATACCCAGAATTATAGCCATTATGTAAAAACATCCATAACACTTTCTTATTATGTCTCTGCTGCTCCAAAACATCAAGAGAATCTATGAAATGAGTCTGCTATAATTTCAGTTTGTTTAATTTTAACATTAAAATGTTAGCACATTATAACTTTATGTCCATTTACATTATTTGTGCCTTTCAAGACCCTATAATACACACACTGTTGGAACCCTTTATGTGTTGGACAATTTAGGTTTTTGCTGTTAGCTAGATAATAATACAGAAATTACAAGGGCTGTGCATACTTTCCTAATCAAAGTACTAATGATGATGATGTTATCCACTCAGACCTGTCCGATTCTTGGTGATTCTAAGAGACAGGTCTTCCCACATCTTATCAACTTGCGCTACTTCTTTGAGCTGCTCTATGCTTTGGCTGGTGTCAGCTTTCATGGTGTCGAGTCACCTTGTCCTTTGGCAGCCTGGTTTCCTTTTACTGCTAACTCTTCCAGACATAATTGCTTTCTCCAGTGAATTCTTCTGCATGACATGGCCAAAATAAGTGAGATGCAGTTTCGTGATTTTGCCTTCCAGTGACATGGCTGCGGTTATGCTTTCCAGTACTTGCTTGTTAGTCACCTTTACACCAACAGTAAAGTACCATGCGACTTCTAATATTCAGTTTTACTGTTTGCAGTTGCTTAAATTAAAACAGTAATGAAACATTCTTAAGACGGTGGTAGCACTTGTTCAGACTCCTGGCATTTAGTTTAAATTAATTTCTGAAAGAGTTCCAAATGAACTCTTATATGTGGGAACTGGGGGTTAGATATCTAAATCACCCTTCCCCATCATCAGTTTGTCTTCCTATGTTAACTATTATTAAAAACTCAACAAATTAACAAACTCAGCAGATATCAGGACTATTTCAGCTTCTACAGAAGTAAGAGCATCTGAAAAGGAAGAGGTCATTAATATCAGAGACAAGAAAAATTATTTATTGTATCCACATTTCTGATTTCTGACATTAGTCACAAAATGTTTCAGCGCATGTCGCATTTAGAATGTTTGCTTAATAATTACATTGTAAAGCACATCTTGCCTCCTAATACATCTAATTAAATGTATTCTGATAGAATAAAACAGTGAATGCACATAAAATTATTCATTTTAAACATTTAATAACATGTGACAATATATTTGTCTTAATGAGTTACTGTTCAACTTTGTTATAGCTTCTTACATTCTTTAATTCTAAAAAGACTTTAAATAGGAAGATATACTTCCTATAAGTATAGGAAGTATAAGTAAGCAAGTGATTATACTCTCTAGGTTATATAAATCCTATATTTATCTGTTCATTTTTTGAATGTCTGTTTGTGAAACTGTGAATTAGTCATCACAAAACTAAATGTACATTTTATTTAAAACCGCAAATATTGATTAAATGGTCTATTCTCCAGCCCTCAAATCTATTATGAATGAAAAAGAAAAATGATTGATGACTCGGAACATATGAATGAACACAGTCCAAATGCTTGCATAGCGCCTGGCCTTCTTTAACTTGCTGGCATAAGAAGCCATACTTTTAAACAAACTAGAGCCAGGAATAATATAACAATTTAAATTTTCTGGAAAATAATTTATTGCATTTATTATCCTCATCTGAATATGTTAACTATTTTGTCACACAGAAACATGCATGTGGCTATGTATCCTGTTAGAAGAAATTGAAAAGTTGGCTGGTAACAGCTAAAATTATATTCAAAGCTGTCAATACTATCAATGTTAGCAGATATAGCTTCCTGTCCATTTTCTCTTTTTCAACATTAAACTCTCCTCTCATTATCCAGTTTGGGAAAGAATCTGCCTTTTTCCTAGTGTGATAAAATACTAGTTTAATTGTTTTTAATAAAAAAATAAAAATTACATTTTAAATAGTTTCCTCTAAAATTAATGCAGAAGTGGGAGTGGGTAGGGTTAGTATACATCAAGGCATAGAGAGAGCTAGTTTGGTCTAGTAATTAAGGCACCAGCATAGAAAGCGTGAGACTGTGTGTTCAAGTCCTGCCTTAGCCATGAAAGCCACCAGGGTGACCTTGGGCCAGTTACACTCTCAGCCAAACTCACCTCACAGGATTGTTGTTGAGAAAATATTTGCCACTTTGAGTTACTTGTAAAGGAAAATAAAGATGGGAAACAGTAAATAAGGTAAAAAATAAAATAAAATACCTGGAGTACGACTGTAGTTTGCAACCTGTATTTGTCTCTGCTGATTCTGAAAATCATTTGCATGGGAATCTACCAGAGAATCCTAGAACTCTGGGCTAGCCTGGAATGTTTAAAAGGAAACCCTGAAAGAAGGCAGTTTCCATGTTGCTGCTAATAAAAGCTTTACCAGGCATTTAGTTCAACTTGAGGGATTCTTTACTGAGAATGTGGGTGTGCAATCCTTTCTCATCTGAATCAGTATCAAAGCAAACACCCACGGGTTAAAACCCCTTTATCCTGCATGGTGGTGTCTCAATCTAGCTTGAGGTAAAAAATGAGAAATGTATAGTTTTGCCATTGCCCAACTCTTTTCCTCCTAAAATACTTCCATGTTTTGCTGACCTGATGACATGCTGAAAAATTTCAATAGTGTGAATTCTGTCTGAGATGAAACAAGGATCATCAGAGGAGAAAAAGGAAAGAGTTGTGAAAAAAACCAAATACGGTAGGAATTAAAATGGTCTTATCAGAGGTTGCTGAGATACTTCAGTATCATTGATTTGTCCTCTGCCAATATAATATAAAGATAAATTCTGAACACGAAAAATGTAATTACTGTACTTGGTCTGTGTTACTGGTCTTCTCAAGAACTATAGTTTCATAATTTCTATGTCTCAAAAGAAAAGCTTGATATATCTTTAAAATATTCTTTCATGTTAGAATCTGGTGTTTGGAGCTTAATACAAAGGTGTGAAGCAGTCTTTAAGATTATGTCATTGAATAATGTGTTATCCATAGTTTATGGTTCAGTGTGTTGTGCATTATGCGTTATGCGTTATGTGTTGGCAAGTTGATTAGTTCAGCAAACAATGGAATCGCTAACCATGGGTTAGCATATTGTGTAAACAGTCCTACTCTAATAAAACATAAGAAACCAACTTGAAAGCATCTTTTGCAAGATTAGTTTATAACCTTGGGACTTTCTGATTTATCTGTCAGTTATCTAAGTACTAATGAGGTCTGATCTTGCTTAGCTTTTTCAAGATATAAATTATGCTTGCTGTGGTTATGTATACTGTATTTTAAGGGCATGTTTTGGATTTGAAGTGGTTTAATAATGCTAATGGGTGTGCATTATTTCTAGGCTTCCCTCAAAACTACAGCTCCCAGAGTTCTTGGGTTAATAAGATGAATTTGTCCTGTTTCATTTTGAATCAGAAATAATCAACTGCATATTACACTAAATGCATTCGGAATATATGGAAATCTTGTCTTAGAGAATGAAAAAGAAGCAATAGGGTTTTAATCAGTTATGACTGCAATCTTAGGCATTTAAATCAAACGGATCATCTTTTTAGGAAAAAATTGGCTGTTAAACATTTCTCCTTGGCTTTTATGAAAAAATATTTGTACCCATATAAATCTGAAGGACACTTAAATGGGCTGTAGTTTAGGAAATCGTATGTTATATTCGTTGGTTTTTAAGATAAGAGATCCGCTCTTACCCGCACGTCAATTGAGTTAAACACCTGAATGCTTGCTTCAGAGTAAATCCGGACGGCACCTTTGCTTTCATAAAGCAGAACCTGCATGTGAAACACCTCATTTTGCTCCCCAGCTGGCGGGGCAAACAAAGCCTCCGTTTCCCCTGCCTGTCCCGCTCACGCCACTTTCGCGGCTCTCCTTTGTCTCCGCGAAGCGCGCAGAGGGCTGGGCGGGGCAAGCCCGCCAGCCTCCAACCCCGCAACCTGTTCTCCGCGCTGGCCTGAGGAGGGGCTCTGCTGCAGGCCCCGCCCCCGCGGTGGCCTTGCCAGCCCCTGCCCATCGCCGAGGGAGACCGGGCACAAGCCGGCTGGCTGGCTGGCTGGCTGAGGCGCGCCTTCTGGGGCGTTCGCGCTTTGCTGTCGTAGCAGACGGGACTGCAGCGGAGCAACGTCCAGCCCCGCCGGCGAGAATGGCGTCTTCGCCGGCTCGAGAGCTCACTCAAAACCCCCTGCAGAAGATCTGGGTGCCCTACAGCAATGGGCTTCCGGCGAAACACAGCGCGCAACGCGGCGGTGAGTGGTGGGTGGAAGACGGAGCGGAGGGATGGAAGGAGTCGGATAGGAGGGTC
>JANHFO010005611.1:26851-51573 GCA_032468095.1 Pareas carinatus | reverse complement strand
AGCCAGTCATGCTGGCTGGGGAATCCTGGGAGTTGAAGTCCACAAGTCTTAAAGGCACTCAGGTCGGAAATCTCTGCTCTGAAACACCTATTTTATCCTACTGATGTATTCCTCGTTGTTCTTTTTCATTGTTTATTTTATTGTTCCATTATTTTACTTAGTTTGCGCTTTTTTCGTTGGGTGAGATAGGCGGTAAATACATTTAACAATGAATAGGTCTGTCCAGCTGCGTCGTTTGCTGTTACCATCTTTCTGTTCACTTCCATTTTCCCCTTCCAAACACTAACCAGGCCCAACTTTACCCATGTTTCAAATCCAGACAAGGTGCAGTAGTAGAACATCCGCTTTCTCATTCTAGATCACAGACCCGGCTTTGATCTTAGAAGGAAGAAAAAAACAATGACGTTGGATGCACAGGTATTCCTCAGCTTACGACCACAACGGAGCCCCAAATTTCTGTTGTTAAGTGAGGCATTTGTTGAGTTTTGCCCCATTTTACGATCTTTCTTGCCACAGTTGTTAAGCAAATCACTGCAGTCGATAAAGTTAGAGAGCCGGTTATTAAGCGAACCCCGCTTCCTCATTGACTTTGCTTGCCAGGTCACAAAAGGGGATCAAGAGGATCATGGGACACAGCAACAGACATAAATATGAACCAGTTGCCCAGCATCAGAATTTTGATTACTTCATCATGGGGAATGTTGCAAAGGTTGTAACTGAAAAACAGTTGTTAATCACAATTTTCCAGAGCTGTTGTAACTTTGAAGGGTCACTAAACGAACTATTGTTAAGATGAGAATGGCGGTTCGTTCTCCGAGCTTGTGAGTGGGTTTCTGGACATTTCATTACCAGGCTAGGTAATATCTTCAGTGGATTTTAAGGGGATGTCAGTGTCAGTGTCAGTGTTCTGCTTATATGGGCTTGGTGTGGTCAGTGGGTGTTGTGATAGGCTAGTCACCTTGGGGGAGGGTCTAGTGATGGGTCTTGTGAAGGGTCAGGGGTGGGCCGCATGTGGAGATGGACTTGTGATGGGTCTTGTGGTAAGGAAATCAGGTGAGGGTTGTTGGGAGGCGAAGTGCTGGGGGTGGGACTTGGGGTGGTGGTTGAAGCTTGGTGCTGTTGATTTGAATTCTCAGGGATTTGTAGGCTGGTTGCAGATCGGTGTATCTATTGATGGAGTTGCTTATGGAGTGCCAGGCTTCAATCAGCTGTTTTATCATCATGCAACAGATGAACTCTTGTAAGTCGAGGACTACCTGTATCCGATTCCATGTTTTTCTTCCAGTTAAGAGCCAGGATGGTGCAGTGGTTAAAAAAGCAGCACTGCAGGCTATTTCTGCTGACTGCCATCTGCCATTCAAGTTCAGCAGTTTGAGTCTCACTAACTCAAGGTCGACTCAGCCTTCCATTATTGGGAGGTCGGTAAAATGCGGACCCAGATTGTTGAGGGCAAGAGGCTGACTGTGTAAACTGCTTAGAGAGTGCTGTAAAGCATTGATAAGCGGTATATAAGTCTAAATAATAATAATAAGTTCCTTCTCAGAAAGGAAAGGAATACCTGAGAAGGGAGTGGGGCAGGAAGACGTTTGGCTCTCAAGAATCCAGATCCTCCCAGCTCTGCAAGAGCCAATACTTTCATGTTTCAATAAATACCTTCATGTTCCCTCCCAGGATGTTGAAATTGCTTCTGGCAAGTCTGTGGGGCTTGCTTTGCCTAAACAGGTTTGTTGATTAACCAAGCCAGCCAGCCAGCCACCCACCCACCTAGCAAGCTGTGCTGTGTGTGTGTGCTTGTAGCTTAAGCCATTCCATTTGGTTAAGGGTTTTTTTTCAAACTGAGAAAATAAATTAACGTTCATAAATACATGTAGGAAGGTGGAAAGAAAAAAAAAGGAACAAAGTTTGCCATTCTTTCTTATGGTGAGCCCTCCGAAACCTGCGGAATCTCCTCCATCCGAGTTAGGACTACAACTCCCCGAAGTCCAAGGCGATGCCCCGCGTTTGCCCGGTTGACTGGGAATTCTGGGAGTCGTAGTTCGAACACGGATGGGGCACAAATTTGAGGCCGGCTGCTCCCCGCAACGAGCGGTCTCTGCCAGAAATAGTACGAAAAAAAAGAAGAGGCTGGAAGGGGGGGAAAAGCGCTCAGTGACCCTGGTGCCGCGTGACGTCCGAAGAAGCCCGGCTCCCCCACTCCGACGCCGCCCGTCGCATCGCTTTTCCGCTCAGTTTTTTCAACCGGGAACTCCCCAAACTTTCCCATACTTGCAGTAATACCTCCCAAGCGCCAGGGGACTCGCCCTGTTTTTTTTTAAAAAAAACAAAAACTCAGGAACATAGAGCAGACCGGCTCGGAGAAGCGGAATAAACCAAGGAAGGGCGACCAAACCAAATAGGGGACTTTGAGAACCTGATGATTTTCTGAGAAGACAGGGCGCCCGCGTAAGGCCTTCCTTTTCTCTTTTAGTGACAACACTCTTCTTTTCGACGCCTGCTGTGACCTTTCTTCAAAACAGTTCTCCCCTACATGAATTCCTGCCCCCCTCCCAGCCTCAGAATATGGCACGGCCCATATTGTTTACGTTTTTTTTTCGTTTTTTTCTTTTTTAAAAAAAAGGTTTTGTAGGGTGTGGTCGTCGGGGAAAAAAAAGGAAGTTGGCTGGCTACGCAAATCGCGTAGGGTAATATTTGACGGGCAGACGAGCTCAGCCAATCCGGCGAGAGCGGGAAGACGCCTGAGAGCCAATAAGAAAACGGACCGGTGAAGTAGGTGGGCCCACGATCGGTGAGGGGAAGCTGAGGGGAAAGCTGCGGAATGGCGGACGGCTGGGACAGTTCGCTTCGGTGGTGAAGAACTGAGTGGAAGCGCGTCGAAGAAGGCGGCGGTGGGCGGGTAAGCCTCGCTCCGTGACAGGGAGGGGAGGCTGGGAAGAAAAAGACAGGGGTCACCTGAGAGAGCTGTGGGGAGAGGCAACCTGAAAAGGTGATCCATAGGATAGTGGGAGTGGCGCCATTGGGGTGACGAAGAGGAGGCGACGGCCGCCGAGGTGAGGGGCGTGGCCTAGGCGGGTGGCGCCCCAGACAGGTGAGGGGCGTGGCTTGTCCTAAGAATGGCGTCCGGTAGCGGAGTGGGGCAATGCCAACTTCGGGCCCGCGGCTCCTGCTCCCTGCCGGCTCCCCGAGATCCCCCAAGTGCGCAGTAATGAACTGAAGTAGGTAAGAATTCCAGGGCTGGAGAATCGAAGCCAGGAGCGTCCCCACTAGAGCTTTCTCACGGTTCCAGTTTCTTCCTCTTCTTCCTCCCCGGGTTATTTGATAGGGAGGGGTGGGGAGGGAACGTTTCGAAATGTTTAAAATTTGACTTATTGGAACGTTTTGTTACTTTTTAAAAATTATAACTTACAGTCAAAAAATGGGTTCAGGTTGGATTAAAGGTGAAGGTTCACACCGCCTCGTTTCTAGAAAACCTGCAAGTTTGAAAGTTAGGAAACCTGCAGTCCTCGACTTACAATCACATTTGAGCCCCAGATTTCTGTTGCTAAGTGAGACAATTGTTAGTGAGTTTTGCCTCATTTTACAACCTTTCTCTTCACAGAGATTAATTTGAATTGTTGCAGTTAAGTTAGTAACACGGTTGTTAAGTGAATCTGGCTTCCCCATTGATTGTGCTTGTCAGAAGGTTGAAAAAGGTGATCATGTCACCCCAGGATACTACAAACATCATAAATAGGGAGTCCGTTGCCAACCATCTGAATTTTGATTTTGTGGCCATGGAGATGCTGCAGGGTGTGAAAATTGGTCATAAGTCACTTTTTTCAGTGCTGTTGTAACTTCAAACCGTCACTAAATGAATTGTTGTAAGTCAATCACTACTCTTATTTGTTAGGTTTCGTGGGATTCGACTGCTTTTCTCACTGTACCATAGAAAGACAATAATCTGATCATTTTGCATGTTCATGTTGGATAGGAAATCTGAGATCTACATGTGGATTCTGGTCTAACCTATTTAGGTGTTATCTGATTTGGTACATATGTATCCTGGCCCTATTTTTTGTTAGTAATCAGTTTTCTGTTGTTATTACAGGCATGTTATAGATATTGAGTAAAGAATCACAGTAGATGTGTAGTTTTTACTGTTTAAAAGAATCTTACTAAAGGCAGTGGCGTGGCGTTTCAAAAGAGCAAAATATTGTGTTGGTCTAAATTGGCTTTTAGATAAGCAGATTGTGTGGTTATTGGGAATATTGATAAATTTACCCTGCAGTAAGTTTTTTGTAAATTGCTCTGCTTTCTTAAATTTGTGTTCTGCTCAGTTCCCATAATCCCACTGTCATTCACTCTTGATAAGGAAATGAAGCTAGTAGTGTAAAACCAGGAAGTTCAATATTTAACAGTTAGTGTAGGCACTTGCTTCTTCATAGGACAATCCAGTCAAACTATGTATAATATAATGTATGTAATATCTGGAGAGAAAGAATTTATTCATTCCAGATTACTTTGAAGTTTTACTGTGAATCATTTTGGTATATGATGGTTGTGGGGTGTTTGAAAATGATTGGATATAAAAGGTTTCTGTCAGTCTATAGTACATGGAAATTTGGGCCAGTGCTATTTCTTGGTTTAATCTTCATCCCGAAGAAGATATGTAGATACTGTGAGAAAGGGTAACTCCTTGGGGAAGGATGGGATATTAATATTATTAACATAAACAATTTAAGGAATGTATCCTATTATAATTATATTTAGGATTGTAATTTGCACATACTAAGCAAAAAATTCCCAGCGTAAATTTGTAGAGCCTTTCCTTTCTGTTGGTATGTGATGTCAACTGCATATGGAATATCTTTATGTATGTCATAATTTGGTGACCTTTTAATATCACTTGGGTAAATAGCACAAAACAATAGTGTGTTTCTAAGCTAAATTGCTGAAAATATAGTCTGAATGTATACATTGTATTTTTCATAATAACATTATTCCTTTTAGCAGAGATAGTTCATATTGGGATACTTTTAAATACATAATCTGTTAAAAAGAATAGGGAAAGCTTTTTTATGTGACATTGCTTAGCTTTGTGGGTAAGATGTTAGGGAACGACGTGGGAACATTGAGGCCAGAAGAAATTCAGGACGTTCTGGGCATTTAACTTGGTAAAAAAAAGGCACCACCGGAGTGATTCACTCAATGAAACTGAACAAAGTAATAGAGGAACAGGAAAGCAATTCTGTGGCTTTAATAGGGTCTTGGAACACACTTCGTACTGTGATTCATAGACAAGGAAAATGCTGATACAGGAAAGACTTAAATGAAATGAAGTAAGAAGGTGGAGTCTTTCTAAACAGATATGATGACCTAATCATGTACTAGTTGATTAAGGAACCTATGAGATTTAAGAATGTTCTATCTCAAGTAATTTTCCATTGAGAAAAGGAAATTGGTATAATTAAGAAAGGAAAGGAAAGGAAGGCTGTTTCCCTATAAAGTAGGCAAGCATCCATGTTAACAGTAAGTGGGAAAAAGTAATGAATCTCTCAGATCATAGTATATTGTTTCTTTTAATAACTTGTTGATAAAGTACTTTTGAACAAGACATATGAGCTGTAAGCCATTAACAACAATGGTTTACAGATCACAATGGCTGGATTTGTACTTCATGGTAAACCAAGGGAGGGGATTATGACTTAATATTTTGGATGTGGGTGGGAGGCAAAACTGCTTCCACATCCCTACCCTTAATCCTCCCAACTTTTATAATAGCCTAGAATCATATTGGAAAATTTATTTCGATGCATACTGTGGGGGGTAAATGCAGAAATTTACCTTCCAGAGACCACCTGTTTTCCTTTCTACCCCAATCCTTGCCTATACAAAAAAATAAAGCAGGACACTTTTAGCCTTATGGTTGAACAGCTTTTGAAAGCACTTTAAAATACCAGGAGCCCAAAATGGAACCATTGGCTTTAGTGGTATTGGAATTCTCTTTTATTGATATTGGAATCCAGTGTGTACCCAGGAAAAACTCTGATGTTCTGGAGTCCGTTGATATAGGTTTAGTGGAATGATATGAAATTGTTTCTATTGATGCTTTAAATGGAAATGGGCATCCTTTGATAAGGACAGGAATGCATATTACTTAGATATATGGATTAGTTTTATATCCTGGCTTATCCTAGAGGCACCGGTTAGGAAGATGTTAAGATAGTAATTTGTGGGAATTCTCAAAGTATTTGGAAAATTAGATGCAGTCTACATTGTATCCCAAAAAAACTATGTTGGAATTAAGTTGGCAGCAAAATTCCTAATACCCTGTTTTCCCTAAAATAAGACCTAACCAGAAAATAAGCCCTAGCATGATTTTTCAGGATGCTCGTAATATAAACACCACCCCCAAAATAAGCCCCGTTAAAATCGTCAGCCAGACAGATTTATTTACTACCGTATTTTCCCCCAAATAAGACTTAACTGTAAAATAAGACCTAATGCATATTTTGGAGCAAAAATTAATATAAGAACCGGTCTTATTTTCGGGGAAACACAGTAGCAAGATATGGGCTTGGTTGTGTATGCATGTCTGTGCATATGTATGTATACTTTTGGGAAATTGGAGAGTGATGTGCATGATCTCTAGATGCTTATACTTTTGTGCTTTTTTCATAGACAATACAGTTATACACACTTAAATATTTCTTGTTTTAGCTACTACTTTTGATGGGTCTATTCATAAAAGCAGCTTGTTGAATCAATAAGAATAAAAAGTTAATGATTATTTTGTAAGTGTAAAAATCAGTTGGATAAAAAAATGGATTCCCTTTTTTGTGTTCAGACACTTTTCACTTTAAGTTTTGCCATATAGTAGCTGCAAGAGGCATAGAAAAATATCAACTCGTACAAAAATAAGAGTATTAGGATTTCATTAATACTGATTATCTAGAGAAGAAAAAATAACTAATGAATTTTTGTTCATTAGCTATAGGAATAATTTTGAAATGCTTAATTACTAGTTTTACTAGAACTTTATGTACCAAATACGAAGTATTGTTTTAGATGTACGGTTAATATTTTTTTCTTGCATATTCTGTCTAAACATTTGGATACAACTTAAATTATGTGCTTGGATTTATGGTATACTTTTGTGCAGTTTTTAAATTGCAATATATTTGTAGTGTGTTCTGAATTCAGAGATTCACTGATTTACTTTGAATGGATACACACACAAACACACACACACACACCAGTTGCTGCCTTTTGTTAGACTTGTTTATTTTCATTCTTCTGCAGTTGGCTCGTAGATTGTCTTTGAATTCCCTAGTAGAGATGTGAGGAAAAAAAACATGCTTAAAATTGCTATAGATACTGAATTACCACATTAAGTATAATGGGATAGAGAATTTTCCAAATCTGTGCTGATTCTCTTGGTTTTGTGGAATCATTCTACTTTATCCTTTC
This sequence comes from Pareas carinatus, assembly GCA_032468095.1. NCBI lineage: Eukaryota > Metazoa > Chordata > Lepidosauria > Squamata > Pareidae > Pareas > Pareas carinatus. The sequence goes on along the minus strand of JANHFO010005611.1, from coordinate 44,127 downwards.
AATTGACATTTCAGATCTGGTTTAGAATCAAGTATCTTTGAAATCTTTTTTTTCTGAAGGATTAACCGTTGTGAAATTCAGGATTGACTGATCTCTTCCTATAAAATATTACTGAGAAAAGTCAGTTAGATGTTGTCAACAACTATACTTTGAGATGGGCAGTGGTTACTTGCCAACTGTGGGAATCTGTAGTTCTGCTCACCAGAACAAATGCCTCATTGCCTCCTCATGAATGTAATAGGAGGGCCAGTCTCCCACTAGCCTCAAGCTATAGTTGTGGTTCTAAGAATAGCCTGGCTTTCAACTGTGCCAAACCTTTTTGTCTCCATCTTTGGGGGGAAGGCTGTTGCTTTCTGCTTAGATTGCAATCCAGAGCGCATTGGTGATGTGACAGCGAAATAATCCTTTGTTTTCTATCCGGACTCCAAATGTGATGATGGAAAGCAAGATAGGTATCTTTACTTCGGATGTCATGAGCATAGTGCTTTCAAAGGATAGCAGAATTGCAGAAATAAGCCTGTTCCATTTTCTAGCTTCAGAGGGATACAACTAACTGAGCCTGGAAATTAGAGTCCTAAGTCGTGATAGTTGTAAAGTGGGTCACCACATGACTAGATCAACTTTATGAACGTTTTCATAAGCTGGAGTTTTTAAAGGAATCCATTGTTCGCTATGAGCTTTTTTTTTTTGCTGGTAACCAGAAGTAAATTGCAGTCATGTGGACCCACAGGGGGTTATAAATAACTATAAGTGTGATCCAGTTGCTGAATAAAGTCATGTGACCATGGGGGGGCCATGTTGGAACTTTGAAACCATAAGTAGCCTTTGGGGCTCCATCATAACTTCAGTCAGTTGCAAAGTGGCCAGTTGTGATTTGAAGACTACTGGTGCTCTAATCAAGTAGAGAGTTTTTAATCAGAAATATTGACATGGCTACCAAAAGCAGTCCTGTTAAGAGAAAAATGTACAGTGTTGAAAAATAATTTTCCCAAGTTAAATCAGCTACAGATCCTGGTTTGTTTAGCTGCTTGCTTAAAAGTGAAGTTTGGAGGGAAAACCCATAAATGCAGGGCATATATCTATCTTTTCTATAGCACAGTGATTGTTTTGCTAATAGCCCATTTAAGCTGTCTATTTTGTAAAATTTATAAAGGTGTCCTATTCTGATTCCAATATATATGTTCTTGTAATCATTCTTATTGTTTGGAAGCTCTATTCAAGGTGCCATTCTTAATTCAAATGTTTTAAGATATTTCTGAGAAAAAAAACTATCTAAAATAATGAAATCTAAAGCTATCTGTAAAATACCTTAAGAAAAAGAAATTGGCAGTTGTAGATTTTGTAATGTCAGAGGTTGACTTAATAAGAATTCAGCAGTGATTAATTTAAAATACTAAAATTGCTCAGGCAAGAATGCATGCACATATTGTAATGATTTTTCTTAAAGTAATTGGATTATATTTAGTGAGCTATTTACATTTAATTATTAAGAAACGACTTATCTTTGCAGTATTTCCCAACAAATGGTAAAGTGAAAAAATTGGATATTGGAATATAATTAATTGTATAAAGTGTAAGGTATAAGGTGAATTAGAAAGAGCTGTAGGTAGTATAAAAAGACTGCTTTATTTCAGTAATTTAGAACTGCCATTGAAAATGTGCAAAACTGAATTAAGGAAAAGGATGCTACTTAAATGGCACAGTTTTAGATATGTGTCCTGAAGAATGCCAGCAGATAAATCATTCCTAGCTAGTTGTAAATATGTGCAAATCTTTGTGTAGGGAAGTAACTGATGCTTACATTTCCCAGGTGGAGAAAAAATATGGAACAGTATACAAATGAGGACAACCATCTTTAGGTATATTTACATACTAGCATCAATTCAGCTTTCAAATGTGCAGCATTAATTTTGAAATGTTTTTGAGCATGTCAAAATGCATATAGTAGCTAATTTTCAATTTAAAAATAGTTTTCAGTCTTGTCATTTGAAGATGTATGTTTTTGCCATTAATATTTACAGATGTTCTTGGAATTGCTGTTGTGTTTCTGGAGAGCATAGGATAAATTTAAAGATAAGCCAGTCTCTGCAGTATTTATATTTATATATTTATATTCAGCTTGTTTTGGGATTTCTGATTTCCGTTTATTATCTTTTTAAAGACTGAATTAAACCACAGTGGTGCTATTTGGAGGTAACACTGCTTGAATTCATTGGAGATTACTTCTTGATAATTGTTCTAGCCTAGCCATCTAATACAGGTTTCAGCTACATGGTTTGCATCCTTTGGTTCTACCCTTGCTTACATTTTAGATGAACAACTGAATCCCAGATCTGTATCTAGTGGGGTAGAATTGGATCAGCAAACAACTCCTGATCTTTATTGTTTCTATAAAATGTTGGGTTGAACATCCAGCTATATTCACTGTATAATCAAAGGTAGTTTAACTGGAATAATAAAAAATGAAAATTTATATCTTGAGTGTTTTGCCTTTGCCTGTATACTGTAAGGTATAGCTTAGCTGTTGGTAGTTTTGGGTGCAAAACTGCTGATATGTAGAATAGGTAGCAATAACTCTTGTTCTGAAATCTGTTTCCACTTTTCCTAAGATCAGCTGGGTGGGTAATAGCATGTTTTTGTGTGTAATGATAAAACATTGTTTAGTATGACTATAAATAGATATCTGCACAGGTGTCAGGTTAAAACTTTCCTACTTCTATCTGTGTAGATAAGAACAATTAATCAGAATTTCAGTTCAGTTTAACAGATTTGTTTGTATATTATGCTAACGTTAACCAAACAAAATTGCTGTGTTTACATAATATTCTATGCCTGAGTAAATAGCTGATACGGCTTTAGGTAAAGGCCTATTTCACACAACATGACAAGAAGTTGCTGTGTTTCCACAACATGCTGAACCACAAGTTATTCAAATTTATTTTAACCTAGTTTAACTGTGCAAACCTAGTTCTTGTTTTCTAAGGATTATTTTAAAATCTAGACAATTGCAAAAGAAGCCATTGAAAGTCTGAAAGCTTAAGTTTGTCGCTTTGCAGAAATTATTTTAATTGATACATTGCTATTGTACATTTGATTATGTTGGATGATTACGGGAAATATCTTTAAAGAGTTAAACTTGCAGTAATACCTGTGCAAATTATATGCAAGTATACAAAGATTTTGGCATTAAGGAATATTAATCTATCTTTGGTTCTATAAAGAGAGGCGTACTCTATAAAAAGGATGTAACTAAGGTTATATATGAGTCGGTTCTTATGAGCAGGAAATAAGGATTTAAGGCCGTGTTGTTGAGGAAGGCTCTAATTAAAATCTTTTTTGGACAGTTCACCGTATATTTTGTTTTTAATATCTGTCTTGTAGACATTATAATTGCTGTGTAGTTAGCCTTTCTTTTGTTCTGTAACTCACTCTAAACTCTTTAAGACAGTATGTAAAAAAGAAATCATAATTTGGGCAGGAGTGGAAGGAGGAAAGAATCAGTTAAAATCATAGCTTCTCTTTTCCAATTATTGTTTTCCTGCTAGCTATAGCTGGCCTGTAAATGACAGAAATCTGCATTTGAGATAATGGCAAAGTATAAGTGCTTATTATAGGTGGATATGATATGTGATATAACAATGGTGTCTTGAATAATTACTTGCACAGTGCTTGTTGCTGAGACTTCTCTCTTAGGTAGGTTACAGCATCCTTTTTTTGGAAGGATGTAGATTTTTCTGCTGGACCTTCCTTTTAAAGTTTTCTAATATCTATCATTTCCTCCCTTTTTCCGGCTTTCCAGAATTACTTGAAACTGTTCTTTCTGGCAATTTTGCAGAGGAATTACTAACTGCTGAGAGAATTCGCTGTCTTAAGATACCAGAAATAACAACTGGTCTTTCCTTGGTAAAAGGAAATAAGATATCTGATTTCTGGTGGTCTAATCGAAATTTTAAATTTTGACTCTTTAGTTCTTTTTTCCCTTTCTTTCCAGATCTTCTGATGTATCTGATCCCCCACTGGGTATTATGAAGCTGGAAGCTGGAAAATTGTGATGCTTGGTTTTGTTATGTGGATCTGCAGATATTTTAACAAGGTCCCTATTTCAGGTATTTGCTTGAAAGTACGAGGGATTGAAAGCATAGAAGGGGGGTGTATACTTTCTGCCTCCGCCATATTGTGCTCTCATCCTGCCCTTCCTACATCTTTCTATTCCCAATTTTTAGTTGACTTGGGAGATCTGAAAAAAATCCATAATTACACTCACCATCTGTGGGTACATTTTTCAGCATAATTCTGGATCCTGTTTTGAATCCCAGGTAAAGGTTTCCCCTGTCCAGTCGTTTCCCCTGTCCGTTTATTAGCTGAGAGAGGCAACATTGTCCGAAGACATTTTTGTAGTCACGTGGCCAGCATGACTGTACGCCAAGGCGCACAGAACACTATTGCCTTCCCACCAAAGTGGCACCTATTTATTCATATTTGCATGCTTTTGAACTGCTAGGTGGACAGGAGCTGAGGCAAGTAATAAGAGCTCACCCATCGTGCGGTTCTTTAGTCTTGAACCCAAGGCTCTCAGTTTTTCAATTGACAAACTCACAATTTTTCACTGCTGAGCCATTGTGCCTCAATTTGAATCCCAGATGAATTTGGTTGAATCCCTGATGTCAGCTGTTTAAAGTAGACCAGATTAGGAAACAGATATCACAAGAAATGCTAGAACTCCGCTTACAGCTTATAACAATAGATTCTTGAAAATATGGCACTGTTTTCCCTTCTTCTACCAAAGAGAGTCAAGGCTGAGCAGTCTTGAGTTTTTCTCATCCCTTCCTATTTTCTAGGCCAGTGTTTCTTAACCGTGGCCACTTTAAGATGGGTGGACCTCAACTCCCCAGAATTCCCCAGCCAGCCAGATACAATTCTCGTTTAGCCTTTGTTCAACTTTGTTATGGGGAAATGGAAAATGGGCCATCTCATTCTTTACTCCAGTGCATTCCATACGTTGATAAATAACCTCAAATTGTGTAAAAGTGGTTTCTCTTTGATTAGTGACACATGAATTCACTACCCACCACAACAGGGACATTTAAATTGACTTAAAAATTGCCATGTGAACTAAAACATATTCAGAATCTTCCAAGTATTCCAAGTAAGATAAAATTTAATGAAATTTATCAGTGGTAATTTTTTGAAATGACATAAAGATCCTTCAGTGATATTTATATAATACAGTATAGGTAGTCCTCGAGTTAGGAGCATTCATTTAGTGACTGTTCAAAGTTACGATGGTAACTTACGACCAGTCCTTCAAGTTCATTAAGACTTTATGGGTTTTTGAGTAATGAAAGAAAAAGTTTAGGAAGCACTGCTCTACTCAATTTTACAGTTTTGTGAAACAACATTTTCTCCTTTTGAATTGTCTGAGTTTTGCATATCTTTGTGATAGAATATTATTAGACTTTGATATGAGATGTTTTATTTGTTTCATTTGTTTCATAAGCAAAGATATCTAGTGTCTGGTGAACCAACAATCATGTTCTCCCAGTTTAGTCACTTGATTTAAAGGGATATCTAGGGCCAGTTGTATAAATACTTCATTAACAACCAGGGTTACTTTGGGGTTGTCCTACAAAAAAAGTAACATTGCAGTGAAATTTTCATCACAGATTCTGAATGTGTGTCATACCCACACAGAAATTTCTGATGACTTCTATAAAGCCATTAATGCCTTTAGAGATGAAGAAGAGTAGATTCACCATTTAGAACAGTGGCTTGGACATTCAATATTTCTACTTAAATATGGCAGAGCTTTGGATCATTTTCCTCAATAAATAAACAAGTATAATATTTTTGACTCCTTTTTTGGGATGTGTACAGATCGTGTTTTTGGTAATATTTATGCAGAAATGCTGAAAATTCAAAAGAGCTTGCAAAATTTTAAGCACCACTTTTAAGTCAGATTTCCAACTTAAACCCAACAAATGTGATAGGACTTGAACCAACAATTCATCTAGAAAACCCTCACACATTACCAAGTTGAAGAAGTTTGCCTTGAAGAAATGGATCTAGCAGGGCACGAAACTGGTAACAGGAAGCATTTGATTGCAGTTTTTGCATTTAAAGATGGTTCACCCAAGAGCTGTAGTGGCCCAGTGGTTACAGTGCAGTACTGCATTCTACTTCTGTCAACAGTCGACTGCCAGTAAGTTCAGCAGTTCGAGTCCCACCAGCTCAAGGTTGACTCAGCCTTCCATCCTTCTGAGGTCCGTTGAATGAGGACCCAGATTGTTTGGGGCAATAGGCTGGTTTCTGTAAACCGCTCAGAGAGGGCTATAAAGCACTGTGAAGCGGTATATAAGTCTAACTGCTGTTGCTATAATGAACCTAAAGGACTGCTTTGTTTTTCACACTGACACCTTACATGTTGAATGATGTTAGGAAATGAATGAAACAAACACCCAACTTTGATATTAGTGGCTTAGTAGACTCCTTTTATATACCCCTGGGACCTACATAAATAACCTCTGGTAACTTTCAGCAACAAAGAAAGATATGCAAACATTTGGAAAGTCCAAAGGGGAACTATACTTTTAAAACCAGAGCTATAACTGCTGACATGTTTGGGCAAACCTCTAAACAGCTCAGAATTCTTTTCCTTTAACATTCAGGGTGGATTGCTGACAAAATCATTATAGCAATATTTTGGATGTGTATCCCAAAAGATAACTTGCTATTAAAGTGTGGCATGTCATTAGAGAAGAACTGTTGTGGCAAGACTGATTTAACTTTTCCTCCCCCACATAGTCCAAGAGATAGTTTGTCATTAAAAAAATCAATAAAGGAAAAAAGTTTTTCTACTTCAGTTACAAGACTGGAAGCAAACTTCTTCAGAAATGCTTTATTTGAAGCTTTTCTTGCTGTTATTTTAGGTGAGGGTGGGACTCTTGTTCATTTCCTTCCTTTCAGTGTTCGCTGTTCGCTTTCAAGCAGGGGAAAAAGCAGCATACTCAAAGGATTGTTTACCTGAAGTAATACTTCTATAAGCATTTTTGTGAACTATCACAAAATCGTGATTTGTTCAGGGGCACTTGAGTCCTGTATACATCCTCTGGGGTACTTTTATTGTATTATGTTTTGGGTGCCCCTCCTCTTTTTGATGTTTGAAGCTTTTACAAGCTACCGTTTGTTTGTTCAGTCGGAAATGTTAGTAGTATCTGCATACTCATGATAGCATGTTTTTCTCAGCCAAATATGCACTGGTGGATCTCTTCTTCCAACATTGCAGTTTATGGTACAAGAAATGTTTAATAAGCAATGTGTAACAAGTCTTGGATATTTTTAACTGTATATATTGTATCAATTTATAATTTGAAATAAGCCGGCAGCCGCATGGCAGAAAGGCTGTAACTGCAAGATTTGAGGTTAAAATGCATGATCATATAATTTTAGGAGGATGCCCCTGTCCGTTTCATAGTTTGTATCAAACTTCCCCAAAGCTGCTGTTTTCCAGTTGTGTTTGGATCTCACTTCTCATAACCCCCCCCCCCCCTGGCATTACTTTCCAAACTTGGTCAATTCTGATTAGGGAGTTCAAGTGTGTTGCATTCAGAGGGTACTAGATTGAGAAAGACACTCAAGATACCTTAGATGCCATTTCTTTACTAATGCCATGGAAACCAGGTACTATAAGAGAATTTTGTTCAGTGATGTTGTGCTTTGATGAAAAAGCAGATGGGTAACCTTGGGATTCCTTCTTAATTAATTCTAACACTTTAAATAGAAAACCCTTATTTTTCACAGTGTAAAGTTAAGGCATTCTCCATTTATGAAAGAATGTGTCTTTCTTCAGTGTTACGTCTATATAACTGGTGGCTTTGCGATATTCTTACTTCTCCCGTATGTGCTTACAGTTGTACTTCCATTTCTGCTTTTGTATTAGTACCTCTTTTACGTTAGTCTTCATCTCTATAGACATTTCAACTATTCTTTCCTGCTTTGTTAAACCAAACTTTTTAATGTATCCTTTAAGTTAGTGGATTTAATTCAAAGCTTTTTTGCAGTACAATATACCAGTTGCACTAAATTTATGTGTATAAACAGGCAAACAGATTAATACAATGAGAATTTTGGAGATAATTTTTTAATATTTTTCAAATAGTGGCATAGGTCAAAGTTAACAAAGACTGCCTTTGTGCATCTCTTCAGCATGATATTCTCATTTTCAACATACCGTATAACAGTAGTTGACATTTAGCAAACCAGATGTGTGTCATCTGAAAGATGCTAATCCTTCTCTGAAGCTAATCACTGTAGGGAAAACCATCATTTGAAGCTAACCTTTTGAGTTAAGTTCAGAGCCAGACTTGCCGAGAAGATTGTGGTGGGTTGAAATATATCTTATTTAACCTGTTTCCAAATTAAAAAGTTTAGTAAAAACTACACTGCAGAATTAACATGAAGTGAGACACCACCTTGTATACTAAGATACCAAATCCACCTATTGCAAAATCAGAGCTAGAAATTCTTGCTAACAATTGTGATTGTGAGCATAATATGTAGACTGATCTCTGAAATACACAGGCATAGGATGACTTGTTAAGAGAATAAATTAATTTATTTTAAGATTTCCTGGCTGCTTTTTGCTCTGGCTGTTAATTTCTTTAGATCCCCCTCCCCACTTTAACTTTATGTTACATATAAAACCTTGGATGCTTTTCTGTACCCTTTAGATCTTGGACTCCTCTGCAGTGGTAGGTCAAGTTTGAAAATTCAGATTTTGGCTTGGGAGGTAATTAGCAAAAGCTAAATCAGCTTCAGTCCCTTAACACCCTGATAGAAAAGCATTCAGGAATGACTCCTGGACCTCAGAGATAAGCTGCCAGCTGCCACAGAGACTATAAAAAGGTGGTTCAAAGTCAGGCATAAACAGATGACTTTAAAAAAAAAGAAAGAGTCTTGGATTGTTGCTGTTGGTGACAGGAAGCCATGTTCCCCAAGCTGCCAGCTTCCTGCTTCTTTCCCCGTCCATTCCATCCCACAGCAGATCAGAGCATTTGTCACAAGACAGCTGTCTCCTTTAGCAGAGCTATTTGCTGTCTAACCTCAGTGAGGAGCGGGTTCCCCTTTCTTCCTTGAAAATTAGCTAATTAAATGCAGTATATTTTATTTTCACTAGTTGGACAGCTCATATACACATGGCTGTGTTCTCCAACGGAGTGCAAATTCTTGAAGAGAGTTATCAGTGTCTTTTGAAGATGAATGGCATGAGCACACAGGCATTTTAATACTTTATGATTGCTGAAAATCGGATGGTTGGTTTTATAGTAGGTAGAAAGGTAGTGAACATCAAAAGGGCATCATTCTTTCTGTATTTTGACATTTTTATCCTCAGTGACTGTAAAACATTTGTTTCATTCGATTTAGGCATTCCCACCTACAAACTGACTTATTTAATTATTATTTATTAATAAATGCTTTAAGTGTTAGGTTAACTGAATTACTGATTTACAGATACTTTGATAAAAAAAAGTTTGGGGAAGTCAAACACAATTGTCTTTCAGAATCTTTCTGAGCTTGTATAATTTGAAAAAGTATGACTTTTGAAGGTATAGCTGATTGTGATAGGCCATTGCCTGCTGTGCTCTTCTGTACAGCAAAATTATTGTTTTAGAATGCGGATGTATTAGTAGGAAAGCCTTCCATCCTGAGGGAATTTAGGAGAAATGGTGCAGCCCTCTGGCTAAAAAGCAGTTGTTAGTAAGCTGCCTGGTCAGCTATCAACACTTCCTGTTTTCTCAAGAGAATCCAGTTTGTCTAGCATGACAATTTTTTTATCCCTTCCCCAGCTAAAATGTTTGTGTTAATGTGCCTTTTTCATATTGGTCTTTCATAGTTTTATAGTGCCCAGAGTTGCTACTTAGTGAGATGGGCAGCATATAAATTTAATAAAAAAGAATAGTTTTTGAAAATACTTAGCAGTAAGAAAAATCATGTATAGTTTTGAATAAATGGATAAGGGGCAGGTTACAGCGGTGACATTTTTTGAGTGGGAGTTGGAACTATCAAGCTTTGATTTCCTTGTGACAACCTTAAAAATTAGGTTTATTTTAAAATTTTGAACTAGTTTATGAGAGGGTGGATACATAACTGTGTTATCATATGTTATGGTGATGCTCGTGTACAAGCAGAAAAATGAATACATTTCTAATGTAGCTAAGGTCTGTGGCCATATAATCATTTTCCTATTTGGGGATTATTCTTTATCTTTCAGAGCTCTGTTTGAAGCTGATCCACCATGCCATTAGTAACAAGAAATATTGAGCCAAGGCACCTGTGCCGCCAGACATTGCCCAGTGTTCGGAATGAACTGGAATGTGCGACCAATATCACCCTGGCAAATGTCATTCGACAGCTGGGCAGCTTGAGTAAGTACTATAGCAAACCACCCTCAAGAGCTGTTGGACTCCCCATTTTTTCTCACTGCACCTCTTTCCTTGTTACTTATTTATTATTCATCTTTCTCAGTACCAAAAGATCTTCCATGTAATGTTATTTGAGAGGAATGCACAGATGGTTGAAGTAAAAGGAGAAATGCAACATGCCCAAGTTATATTTTTAAAATGATCTGTATACAGAGGCACACTATTAAGTATTGTTCAAATTTCCAGTGTTCAGAATTTTGAGGGAACATAAAGGGAGCAACTTAATGATAGAAGTGAAACTTACTTCATTGCATGCTTGAAATCCCCCAATTTTAATTTATTCTCTTGATGACTATCTCTGCAGATGAATAATAATGAGTTGGGTATAGTTTTTAATCTGGCTGGACAGTATCTTTATATAAAAGCTGAGTAAAACATGGGCCGAACTAATAAAAAGAGAAATCAGCCACAGCAATTTTTTGCAACTGAAGTGTTACCTTATTCTAGCAGACTTCATTTTTCAAAACGATTTACTGAACATACCTCATTTACTCTTTGAAATAAATAATCAAACACCGATTCTATCCAAGCTGTCAAAAATGTAGTGGTTGGGGTTATTAATATTTCTAATTTGCCCAATAACCAGAATTCTCTCAGCAAATTAGTTACTTAAAGCATGACAAACAATCAGATAGTAAAAAGAATTAATAAGCAGAGCAGGAATGATTTAATGGAAGCCATACAACCCGAAAATCTCAATATAATACGAGCGCTTAAAATCAAAAGCTGACTGTAAAAATGTTTATAGTTTTTATAACTATTCTTTTAGAAGAAGAAGAAGAAGAATGTTTTAACCTGGCATCAATAGCACTTCAGTGCAAGTGCCTGACATTGTATCCTCAGCAAAACTTTTTACAAGCAAGACCCTCCCTGCCCTATCTCATGGCAGAACACCTTGAGGAGAACCGCTAAAGATGACTGAGGATGCTAAGGAACCATCAAGTATAAATAGTTCTCAGATTATGAAGACTACCTGTCCTATCTTTGAACAGTCAGTGAACGAATGTTTGTAATCTGAGGACTATCTGTAACTGATGGTTCCTTAGCATCCTCCTTAACACTGAACAAGTGATATTTATGATCCGTCCTCAAAATTCCAACCATCACAGCATCCCTACAGTCACATAATCATGATCTGGGTGCTTGTCAACCACCTCGTGCATCCCACATGATGACCATTTGTGACTTTCCCTGCTACCTTCCCACAAGCAAAGTCAATGGAGAAAATCAGCAGAGAAGTTCCAACTTTTTCTTGTAAGTTGCTTCTATTAATTTTCTCACAAGGAGTATGAAATCCCAAGAATCTTGCACTCAGTAGCACCCTTGCCCACCACCTGCGGCTTCTAACAGCATACCTGCACTCCTTAGCTTTGCAGCGTTTGCTTGTCATCTTCTAGCAAAAATGCTGGAATTGTGATTTGCGTAACCATGTGATTCACGTAATGACCATGGTGACTCAATGACTATCAGAAAAAATAATTATAAGATCAAGTTTGCTTATATGGCGATTCAACAGGACCACAGTGACTTAATAATCAAAATTCCAGGCTCAATTGTCGTAGGTTGAGAACTGCCTGTATACAACCTGATTACAATATTATAGCTTTTTGGACATGCTGCTGTTTAACAAAATCAAGGTGCTTATACCATTCTTCCCCAACAGGAATTTAGTTGAAGTCCAGATATCAGAAGATAGATGGAGAAAGATTGCTTATACAGTCTGGGACAGGGATCCCCAATCTGTGAGCCGTGGCCCACTAGTGGGCCATGAGTGGTTTGTAACCGGGCTATGGAAATGGCTAGCAAGCACGCATGCATGCACATCCTCACTTGTGTGAGAAGGGGGCAAGCATGTGTGTGCACATGTGCTCCATGAGTGGCAGGGACACGTGCATGCTACTCGCATGAATAGAGCTGTGCATACACGCACCCAATTTCTGGCCGCCCACACAGAACCATACCCCCCCCCTGCACACACACACACACTAATCTGGAAAGCTGGAAACATTGGGGAGGGAACTGTAGTCTAGGAACACAGTTCAAGGCCTTTATTCCTGCAAGTCATTTAGCTTACTCGCAAGGATATGTAAATGGACATATTTGAGGACTGAGACTTCAATTCTGTGAATGTGCATTTGAATTTCCTGTTGAAAGAAGTGAAACATTTCTGCATAAACATGCATAAGATTGGACTGTAAATACCTCAGCGTTTGTAGAAGAGTTGAAACTTGTAGGCACATTGTGTGTCCATGGCACAAGATGGAAAATAAATATTTCTGCTGTTTATCTGCTATTTATTTATATGCCATCTCTCTCCAAGCAGCAGGGAGAAAAATTTAATTAGAATTAGGAAAATCCTAGAATCAAATCTATAAATGTCATAGGATCAGTTGTGCAAAGGAGACTATTTATCATACAACCATCTTGCAATCAGGTCAATACCTTGCATTTTACTGATGTAAAGAAGCAGTGCCACTATTGAGAAATATAGTCTAGTCTCATGCAGTGAGTATCACAAGACACCAAGATTCTTTTTTCACAAACTCAGAAATCAATAATATTATTGATTTCTGAGTTTGTGAAAAAAGAATTCAAAATATTCACACAGTGTCAATCTGCACATTCTTTCCATGTCACATCAGCCTTTGTGGGCTTTTAAGCTGCATGTCAAAAGTGACCTACCACCTGGCAGTTAAATTGTTAACATTCTTATTACTGATTGCTTTCCTCCCGACTTCAATTAATTGCTTCTGAGTTTCCATGCAAAAGTGCAAGATGTTCATTTGTAGCCAGATACAGATGTACATCTATTTACAAGTTTTTTCACATTCCACTTGCCTGTTAGCTTAACTATCACTGGTGCTAGGTACCTTGCTGTCTCCCAGAGATCAGGAAAATGTGAACCAAGGAAGGTGCAGCACAGTCTTATCATTTTAGAGTATGATCAGATGCAGAGATCTATCTACCCTTTTTGCGTTATTCCGGCTTGCTGTAAACATGCAAGTAAGCTGGTATATGCTGCTTAGTCACTCCTGTTGCAGCTCATCTGTCAACAGGAACAACCAAACTGTGGAAATTCCTTGTATAACTTTATATGTATATCAGGAGCTCAAGCTGTTCCTAACAAGCTAGAGTGAAAAACCAAATGGCAAATTGCACAAAAAACCAAACTAAAATATAAATCAAAACCTGTTTGAAATTTTAGGATTAACCAGAGCAAATAATTCTTTTACATATAATCTAGTTCTGAATGCTCTGGGCTTTATTTATTAAGGGTAGGTTCTATGTTGGTGGAAAGTCTTTTGTTTTACTGTTAAACAACTGGAAGTCAGAAATCCTTGCAGAACCATTACAGATCACTCAGTACACATCTCCATGCTGACACTAGTAGTTCAGTTCAGCTTGAAAAAGAAATGGGTTTACCACATTTGTTCTACTGTACGGTCCCAAATAATGGTCATGGTGTGTCAAGGAACTAATGTACTGTATTTTTCACACCATAATACACCCCCCCAAAAAAAGTGGGGGGGAAAGTGTGCGTCTTATGGAGCGAATACTCCAAAAAAGCATGGGAGATCGATCCACAGGGCGCCAGGAAGCCTCCAATTCGGCCTTCAGGTGGATCTTTGAGCCTTGGAGGGCCCCGGGGAGCGATTTCCACACACCTGGAAATCGCTCCACGGAATGCTCCAAAGCCCAAGGATCAGCCTGGAGGCCGAACTGAAGTGTTCCCAGCGCCCCATGGGGCGCCGGGAACACTCCAGTTTGGCTTCCAGGCCAGTCTCTGGACCTTGGATCGCCCCGCGGAATGCCTCTGGGTGCTGTGCGTCTTATGGGCCGGTGCGCCTTATGGTGCGAAAAATACGGTGGTTTCTTCTTTCCCTGCTTTTTTTCTTCTTTGTTTCCCACTGTTTTTGGAAGGAACCACAGTATTTCTGCCTCCAAAGCAAATGTATACACAAGGCAGTTTGACATATATGTAAAATGCTGCTTAAACCCTTGAGGTTTGAAAAGGTTGAAATATATTAACAGAACAGTCTGGATATTACTGTCAGATGAAAATTGTGGAAGGAACCTTTTCCTGAAATCATTGTGCATTTCTGAGGAAATGGGAGGTAGGCAAAGAGAATGAGGCAGATCTGGTGCTGTTCTTGATTATGATATTTTTATTATTTAAACTTGTACATGATTGAAGATAGCTGAAACCTTTAAGCCTTACTATTTCTGGATTGTTTTGGAAATGGTACATATATCCTTGCTGCAGTTAACCTAGAAAAATTATATAGATGTAGCACCTTTTATCTGAGCTTGTTTCTCTCTCTCCCTGCTCAACACATAGTACAGTGTGTGAATTTTATGGATTGTGGAACCACTTCATTTCATACATGACATTTGGACAGTTCCAGAGTTTAGGGGGTAGTATGGTCAAAAAGCAATACTTCTCAAGATAAAAGGGTTTATTGAAAAAAGTTGACTGTTTATTTTACCTTTCGATCCCCAGAGACCTGCTAATTCCCTGGGGGAATAAAGACTCAATAGAAATGCAAACTGTGAGTCAAATAAAATAGTGTGTGTTGCATTTACTCAAAGGTGGTAACAACAAGGGAGAATTACAATTGTACAATAGAGTGCAAATTTAACACTATGAAGTGTGAAAGAAAACACTTTTTAAGTACTGTGTGGTAAAGAGTATTTTACATTGCAGCCTACATTTGGGTATTCTTTCCAGATAGGATCACACTTGAAATCTCAGTGATATACACAGTAGCCGTAAGTAATTCACAAATGCATAACCATAAAAGAATTTTTTGCCTTTTTTGTATTGTGAAGTAGTTACAGTGAAGATAGGTGGAGGAGACATAGCTAAAAGAATTCATACTAATGCTGTTCACTATATAAAGCTTTATATGTCTTTGCAAACCCACATTGCTTCTCCTGACTACCTAGTGCCACACACTTAGCATCTGTGTAATGATAATCTATTGTCTTTGTGTGAAAACAAGGAGTCCATCAATGTAACTAGGTAGATACTAAATGATTTCCTTCATTTTCTTGGCATTTCAAAATGGTTGAACACTGCTGTGGGCTTCTCGGGAGTCCACGGAAAACTTCAGGTGTTCTATAGGTTTGCCTATAGACTTTGATTTGTTTTAATTATTTAAAATGTTTTTAATATCTGCTCCCCGTGAAGCTTCTTTTCCAGACCTTTTATTTGATTTAGTAGAAACATTAAATCTCCCATGCAACATTGAAAACATTATCTTCAACCTTGAAAGTACCTTGCTTTGCTTTCTGATGCTGCCACCTGCAAGTAGTAAATGACTTTGTGCCCAGTGTGAAGGAAAGCAGAGAGATGGGACCTCCTCTGGGTATCATGTAATGAAGTAAGTCCTTCAGAGCTTCCAGAAGACAGGGGAATAGAGCTATATTTTCTTTAACCCGCAGACCATATTAGAAGCTAAAGAGACCCACGGTATGTGTAATGACCTCCTTAGGAAAGAGAATGGTGGATTTCAAAGTATTAAAGGTTTGGAATGTCTGTACATTTCTTCTTTATCGGGAAAACATGAAGCCACTTCCACACTGCAATAACAGGCAAGTGGGAGGAATCAGGGAATCCCACTTTAAAAAATGGCAGAAAATAGACGTTCCATGTTCCAAGATTGTTGTAATCTTAATTTGTTTTATCCTACCAGTAAATCTGACTATTAAGTTGTGAGAAACCTATCTTTTGGTTGTAAGTGGCTGCTAGGCTGTAAAGCTGCAGTTTGATTCCTGATTGTCTTTCTAACTACTTTACAAGTCTTTACCAATTCTGTATCACTTCCTTCCTTTTATTTTGAAAGATGTTCTTATCAATTTATAACAATGGCTATTGCTTGCAGACATCGATTGGTACCTCATTACTGTTTGTTTTGGATTTGCTTTTCTTAACTTTTTAATTATTGCATTTTGTGCCTTACTAGTTTGAGACCATAAATAAGCTTAACTTACGAAAGTACCTTGTGTATGTTCAATCTTACTATGAAAGCTTTACTTTTTTTTAAACTAATGTTCCAGCTTTGAAGGAAGATGTATTGCTTTCTGTAATTTCATCCTGTGAATAAGAGCAGTAAAAATACTCAATTATGCATATACTTAAGACTTATTTGATTGAGTTTGACTTGTGACTTCCTGGCCACACTTTATATAGGGCTTTTTTGGCAATTGTGTGAAAGTGATTTTACTGTTGTTTTTTTTCTGGGGAAAATTTCCAGCTTTCAGTCTACCTACCTCATTTTTCTTCTTCCAGGTAAGTTTGCAGAGGACATATTTGGAGAGCTATTTACACAAGCAACCACATTTTCTTTTCGAGTCAGCTCTTTAGTTGAGAGAGTTGATCGCCTTCAGGTGAAAGTTACTCAGTTGGATCCCAAGGAGGAAGAAGGTATATAAAATGTTATATTTTTAGAACATTGTGATTCAGAACTGCAGCAATAGCCAATTTTTTTCTTGAGACTTTGGAAAATCCCTTTGAGTCAACCAACAGTCTCAGCTTGATTCATCGTGCATGCCCAAGAAATTCTTTTATGAAAATGGTACTCTGCCTTATTTTGTTATGGAAGGGAGAAGTCACTTCATAATAGTGAGAAGCATGAATGTCTTTTTGCTTTCCACTCTGTACAAAGCAGTGTTTCTCAGTTTGGCAGCTTGGAGATGTGTGGACTTCAATTCCCAGAATATCCTGTGCTGGCTGAGGAATTCTGGGAATTGAAGTCCACACAACTTTAGGTTAGGTTGTCATGGTTGTGAAGCACT
>JANHFO010005611.1:0-16408 GCA_032468095.1 Pareas carinatus | reverse complement strand
AGGGAGGGAGAGAAAGCATATATGAAAGTGGGCACCTGCAACTTCTTTCTTTCGTTCCTTGCCAGGATTCCAGCTCCGTAAAGTTGAAGAACAACGTGAACAAGAGAAGCGAGACGTTGTGGGCAATGATGTGGCAACCATACTCTCACGCCGCATTGCAGTAGAATACAGCGATTCAGAGGATGATTCATCAGAGTTTGATGAAGAAGAGTGGTCTGATTAAGCCCCTGCACATCCCAGCATAGGGGCGGAGGCGGATAAGATGGAGAGAAAATGGCCATCACTTCCCAGAATGCCAGACCTTTTTTTCTTTTGCTTTCCTCTTTTCATCCAGTAACCAAAGATTGATCTACCAGGCTTCCAAATAACTGTTTTCCCTCCCTGTTGATGGGACTTATACATCCTTCTAAGAAAGAAGGAAAATGAACCCTAGATTTGCCGATTCTCAGGTTTCTATGAAAATATATATATATTGTTAAAGATTTTCTTTGGTTTAGGACTAAATTTGCAGCTCCTGGTGTAATCCGGAAGTATTGCTTAAGATGACAGGCATATTGAAGAGCAACAAACTTGCAAGTAATACTAATTACCTTTGCAGCAGTATGTGAGGCATTGGAAACACTGTAGTAAACTGGTGATTCACCTTCTTTATCCCTCAAATAGGGTATAATTTTAAATTTCTACTCCCACCAGCCCTAACAATAGTTTCTTTATGCTAAATTTCGAATGTATTAATTTAGGTTGGAGTTTTAAAAACACTGTACCGAGTATACACAACAGGATCTTCTAAAAATGAATCTCTTCCCCCCTCAGGGCCTGTAAAATCATAGAATGAGCCATTGAACAGGGATTCTTTCTGCTTGACCCATAGTACCCCTTAGTTTTTATAATAATGATGGACTTTAGTATATGCAAAATTAGGAAAAAATTCCCTCCATGTGCCTTGAAGACAGAGCTTTAAGCACTGGACTTGGTCTTGCTTTGCGATCAAAAGACTTGCAGATTCTCAGTTCAATAGAAGGTCCTACATGAATCAAAATAGCTGTGTGAGTTTTTTTAAAAAAACATGCTAAAGAGTGAGATGTAATAAAATCAAGGCAATGGTCCCTCACTAGGCGCCACATGGGACTTTTGAAGTGTCTGTTCATGGACCAACTTGGTCATATGTAATATATGCCCAGTCTTCCTTATTATTTTTCTTTAATCCTTCAATAATTACCACAGAGCCATTTCAGCATTGTTAGAACCTACAGAGCCTCAACTTCAGTTAACAAAAGTTGTTTATTGACAAATTAAGTTTTACTTTGGGTTCTGCACCACCAGCGTTAGATAAACATACTTCTTTCTAGCAAACATTTTTTCAAATAGCTTTCTGGATTTTTTCTTAGCCAAGAACAAGAATACAGAATGTCAAAGGGAAGGCCCCTGAATTTATCCAGGCATCCTACTTACTGGAGCAGTGTCGTCACTGTCAGTGATGGTTTGAATAAGGAACCTGCCTACCTATTTATTGGTTTGAAAATCTTTGCCTTGCCATATGACCAGTTGTTGTTTTCTCACTAGGATGGATGTGCCTTGTAACAGCTTCTATATCCCAAAGAATCTTGTTTTCTTGCTTTTATTCTTGCAAACCTTTATTCCGTGTCCCTGTTTTGTTTTATAGAACTTCTGGTGCCATAGCTATATAGTGGAGGTTTCTTTTAGCCCGAAGAAGGACCAAGCTTTCAGAATTAGGCAAAAAATCTAAAGTATCTCGGAGAAATTTCTTCAGTTTGGTGCTTTCCTTGGTGGCACTGAACAGCCTTGAGCATCTGATTTGAGTGCGTAAAGGATAGGCCGATAAGGTAGTTTGCTCATGAATTATAAAACTTTTCAAAACACTCTAAATTTCAAGAATGACCCTAAGGCTCATTAATAACCTAGACTTAATATTCAAGTACTAAGAGTAGTGGCTAGCTCAGAATGAAGTCACAGGACTTGGCCTGCTTTTTAATTTGCCTGGCATTTCATACACAGCTAGACTTTTAACTTTGCGTGACCATAAGTGCTAAATCTCTGAATGGCTTCCTCCTCACGGAAGTCACCAGAACATAAAATGCACATCTTAAGGTGTGCATTGAGAATGAAGAAGGGTTACCCAGACACGGTGCCAAGAAACTATATGGCTGTGCCAATGAAATTAGGAGCCTTTTTGTATTTAGTATAATTATTTTCCTAGTTATCCCCGTAGGTGATTTTTTGCAGATTGACTGTATCAATTTATAATCAATGTACTGCATAAGGATAATGGGCATTCTTAATATAACATGTTTGACCTGAGGTTGACCTTTAAAAGTTTAAAAATGGTGCTAATTCTTTCTGTGTTCCTTGAGAGGTGAGTGTCCTGTACGGAGAGAGCGATTTATCTTGTCAGCTTTTCACAGCCTGATGCTTCCCACTTACAGCTTTTAAATTGCTTGTCTGTGTTGACTAACAACTGAAAACACAGGAGTACAAGTCAAACATGTCTGCACATTCTGAAGTTTAGGATTGAGGTCAGATACTAGTTAGTAAAAAGCTTGAAGCTAACCCCTCTCAATTTAAATCCCTCTTACTGCTTTTTTGCACTTTTAAAAGGTGTGACAATCTGCTGGAAAACAATAAGTTGTTACATTGAGCATCGGATTCAATAGAACTGCCCTGAAAAAGGTTGCTTGAGAAATGGAAAACCAGTCTAACACCTCCCCCAACCACATGGACCACCGCTATCAGTCATGCCATGGAGTCTTTAGGTGCTGGATGGCAACTGCCTCACCTACTGCTCCAGTTTTAAACAGATCTTCTCTCTGAATTAAAGCAAATGACATCATCTCTTTGAGAAATTCATGCTTGGTTTGAAGCATCAAAGTAGATTTGATTCATCTCCACAAGATGGCTTTAATCTTGCTATTCCGATTTTAGAATAGTTAATTGAAATAGTTAGTTCATTGAACTTCGTTGTGGATGCTGTACAGATTTCATTCTCTGAGTTAGTTGGGATTCTTGAGGTTTTCTTATAGCAGGAACAGCTGCTTGGTTCAATGGAGGAGTAGAGTGGAGAAGAAATTCCATTAGAACAACAGTGCTACCGCTTGATTTCTACGGAAGGCCCACCCATTATTTAGTTTGCTTTTCTTCTCCTTTTGCATCACCACTTCTGAGTGAACTAGTTCTTCAAATTGCTTTTTTTAAATAGTAAGAATAATAATTAAGTTCTAGATTGTGCCACTGGGTCCAATAACGTTTTCTACAACGCTGGGTCCAAAACCTTTTCTACAGTCTTTGAAGACTGACTTCTTTCCTTGTCCATCATAGTTGACTGTATTATGAGGAAGGGCCCTTCAAAATTTCAAGAGGTCACAGAGCTTTGTCAAGCAGGCATTTGGGCAGAGAGACACTTAAAATATGCCTCTTGAATCACACAGCTGGAGAGGAGGATGCTGTGTCCTTTTATCAGGCTACTCATACTAGGGGGGCGGGGGTCTGCTCTACTTGATTTCCTTTATATGTATTTTTAAAAAAAACAGTTTTGAAGTGAGGAAGGAGAGAGTGTGACTTTTGCTTTCCTTATTGCACCTTTTAACATGATTCATTTTAATTGATTTCAAAAACTAACAATGTTTATGTAGAATAAGTTGACATCTGTAAGTGCCTTATTTCATAAAATATATTTATGTAAGAGTAATTATTTCAAATGTATCATAGGTCATATCTAAAACAAAACATGGAATGTTGAAGAAAGTTTTCTTTTAACAAAGTTCTCTAAATGGTCAGTTTGTAAAAAGAGATTAATACCTTAATTATCTGCAGGAGGAAATGGTTATGAACACAGTTGTTGGTTTTATCAATAGAAACAAAGGAGCATTATACATTCCAGAATATCAGGGAACAGCCAGCAGTATGATTTTTCTAGATATTTGTCAGTGTACCCTTAACACACTTGGTGAAAATGGGCAACCATTCCATGATATGCTGAAAGTCTCCTTATCAGTACCAAATTTTGTCTGGTATGTCTTGGGTGAGCAGGGAGAAGCACAATGAAGATTGGAATTGTTGCTTCTCTTTTGCTCTCCATATTCATTTTACTGTCCCTAGTTGCCATTTTTAATCCAAATCTTTTTTTTTTTTAAGCTACATAATTTCTTAGTTTATTCTATCTTTCCTTGAGGGACTTCTTGTAAAGTATATGTGATTAAAACAAAACATTTTACCATATAAACGTTAAAAGAAATGACAAACCTTTTCTCGCCATTGTGTTATGTTTAGGGTTGCATGAATCGGTCACTTTTTCTAACGCTTGGTTTTAATCTGTTACTGCCATTCACACAAGATCCTCTTTTCTTGCCTATACCTCCTGGTGCGTGTACAACCTAACAGTTCTGAACACGTGTGCTTTTTCTACAGCCTCTCCCTCATCCTACGCATTGTTACACAGGTGAGAATTTCATTGGAAGATTCAGTGCAGCTTGCAAGACTGCAGGATAACTGTTCCAGTTTATAGTAATGAAAAGTGTCTTCTTTCTTAAGTATCCCCTTGCAAATTTTGGCCCTGCTGCTATTCCTAATTTTCAACTTCTTTTAAAATCACTTTTTACTTGCTATCCTAAAGATCGAAAGTTTACAGTACAGAGGAATATTGTGTGGTATTTGGCATCTTTACATTCCACTTTGGATTGTGCCTGGGCAATGGATTGACTTAACGTGTGGGTTCCGCATACTTCACTTGACAAATCCTGTGCCCTGATTTAAGAAAATATTTGGAAATATTGATGAGCTTTCCGGATAGTCCATTTGTATGGTAGAGATCCTTGAATTTAGAAAATCACAAAGGTAGTAAGCGCAAGATAAATAGGGATCTGGTCCTTCAGTCCTTTGAGTCTTTTCCTTGGGAGGATATAATATGAAGTATTCATTTCGTTCTAAAGATATTGAAAGGAATTACCCAATAGCTTCCAGTTTTTTTCTCCTGATCCACAGTTCATCATGTTTTCACGACTCAACTGTAAATTCTTCTGGGGACTGTGAATTTGATAGGAAATATTTGTTCAAATAATTTTGCACATTTTCACAGGGATAAATTGATTTTTTTTTCCTCTGCCAGAAGAAAATATCCATTTTTATGTGAGTGCAGTTCATTAGAACCGGAGATAAATGCAGCTTAATACATTGAAACAGTAGAAGACTTGATACTACAAATAAAAGTTGAGCATATTCTGGAAATTACAACTTCAATTACAAAAGTTTTCTGCCTCAGGCCTACAAATAGCCTTCAGTTTACAACTGCAATTGAGTCTGGCAGATGGCAAGTCATGACAGTTGTGAAGTGGATTGTTACGTGATCCGCTTGATTTTACTATCTTCTTTGATGGTGAAGTAAGCTCATGGTTAAACGAGTGTTTTAGAATTGTTTTCTGCGTGTTTCCATTTAGATTGAGATTCCTCAGGTCCTTTACCAATGTTTTATTCAAAATATCCATAATTGTTAGGCTTTCAATCTGGTATAAGTATGATCACTGGGTACGCAGCCCAAACCAATCACTCCTCATTTCTGTTTTATTTTTATATAAATGCTATAAGGACATAAAACTTGATTGAAGTGAAGCCATGGCACATCTAACCTAATATCTGATGTCTTGGCATGATCGGCCTTCTACATCTGGACAGGCCCCCATCAGAAGCCTTTCTCACTTGAAGTGGTAGTTAAATAATGCAGTTCTAATGTTTTAAAAAAAGGCACTATTATTACTTTCCTCAAATTTGCCATCATTAACTTCATCCGGTGACTTACTCTAGTGTAATTGGGGGCAGGAAGACAAATAGCCATTTTTTGTTTTATTTCTTCCATGTCTTTACTCTCTTACATTTAAAAATAAAAACAGTCATTTGCCCCTTCTCTCTGGTCTTTGTGGAAATAAATGGTTAAAAATATACTGTGTATGTTTTCAACATTTAAAAAAAAAACGGTGTTTGGCTCAGAGCGGAAGTTGAAGCAGTATCAGTTCCATTAAGAGCCAGTTTGGTGTAATGGGGGAGGTATCAAGCTACAAAGGGGATTGGGAAGACAACTGACTTGTCCTCCTTTAGGCACAAAGCCAACTGAGTGACCTTGGGCCGGTCACACACACTCAGCCCAAAGAAGGAGGAAATGGCAAAACACTTCTGAAAAACCCTGCCAGGAAAACTTCAGGGATTTCTTTTGTCCGAGCAGTCTTCGAGAATTGGACACAATTGGAAGGAAGATCAAAAAAAGCTTTTGGTATAATTTGCCAAAATAGATCCTGGTGTGATTTTAAAAAAATAAATAAAATTGCCACCACTGGTGAGTGTGTGGGAAGTTGCCATGCTTTTTTCTATTGTTTGAAGGGGAAGATGGTGTGCGCTGCTAGCTCTGCTGTTGACAAAACTAAAATTGATTAAGCCATTAAATGATTCAGCCTATTTAAATACTGTTTGCATTTCTAATGAGTGAAATAAGGGGATGGATGCAGCGTTTAAAAATAATGTTTCCATAGTCATTACAATGCTGTGAGCATAAATGCAACAGGCCAGCTCTTAAAAAATCTGCCTGTAATGTTAAAAGCCTGTCTCTGTGTGTGAGTCTGCATACACACAGAGATGCTTTATGGGGGGGGGGGGCTCTTAATCACCTGTATTAAAATACACAATAGCTTGACGAGTCTCTCCTGAAGTGGTGGCTTTAATAAGTGCAGAATCACTCCTGAAAAAGCCCCTCCTCAAAGATTGCAGGCTTCACTTCCAGGAGCTCAGCCAAATAGCCTCAGCATCTTCTAGGCTGTTTCTTACAGGAGAAAAGGAATCTTCTGAGTTTAAGGTAATGATGCCAGTGGAGATTCTTTTAGGGAAGGAGTGTCAAACTCAGTTTCATAGAGGGCCACTACTGCCACGGCCCCAAGCTTGCCAGTTGTGCCCATGTGATTGCTCCCGCATAGCCATCTCCCCCCACAATCGCTGCCCCTGCAGTTGCCATGGGACCCGCGCAGCCTCCCCAAGGCCCTCGCTGTCTCCGGGGCAGCACCGCAGGCCAGATGGACACAGGCTGTGGACTGGGTCTTGCTCACAGGCCTTGTCTTTGGCATATATGTTTTAACATCTCACAGTTTTCTGTGGTCCAATCCATGCACGATGGAGTTGTGCAGCTGCAAACTCCTGACTGGCCATCCCTCCTGCAGGCAAGTGTGCCTTCAGCTTACTCAAGAATTCAGCTAGCCATGACCTGAAATAAAAACCATTGTGTGTATTGTATTTGTGTGCTACCCTTCATGATCAAACTGGTTTACAAAAAAGCCTCAATATAAGTAGTTGTCGACTTAACGACCAAAAGCCCAAGGTTTCTGTTGCTAAGCAAGGTGGTTAAGTGAATGTTGCCAGATTTTTACATCCCTTTTCTGCCACAGTTGAGTGTATCACAGCAGTTATATGTTGGCAACATGGTGGTCCAGTGAATCTGGCTTCTTCATTGACTGCTCGTCAGAAGGGGATCACATGACCCCGGGGCACAAAACCGTCATAAGGATGAGTCAATTGTCAAATAAAGAGATGTATGGGTTTGATCTTGTTAAAAATGAACTGGAAATTCTACTGTGCAGTGCCAAGGGTCTGGATTTTGACCACAATACTACTATGGGGATGCTGCAATGGTCGTAAGTGTGAAAACTGGTCATAAGTCACTTTTTTTCAGTGACGAAACTTCGAATGGTCACTAAATGAACTTGTAAGTCAAAGACTTATCTGTATAAAATTAGTTGGCTGTAGCTAAAGTATTCTAAGAAATTGTTATTTGTGAAAGAGGCTGGAGTCTGATATTCCCTTCAATAGGTTGCCATATGGTCACAGGAGTGGGCAGGCAGGTGACCAGAATGTTTTCTTTGCCTTTAAAAAAATTAAAAATAGAGGAGACCAGAATGACCGCAACCCCCTCAACAGGGACAAGGAGGATGGGAAAGTGCAATCAGCACTTGGACAGCTCCCCCAGCAGGCCAGGCCCTCCTTGTGCTACCTTCTCTTTCCAGACGTCTCGAGATACGCAGATACGGAAGAGACCGACTCCTTGACTAGATGGAGGCTAGTCTTGAACAGCAGCCACGATGGTCAAAGCAAGACCTCACAAATGGAGGACCTTTCCCTTCATCCCTCTCCAGGCTGAAGAAGGAGCATTGGTAGCAATTTGGTCCAAAGGAATGGAGTGCAGCTGAGGGAACGAGTGGCGGCAAGAAGAACAAGGAAGCTCTTGTCAATTTGGCGGCAGCTTCTCCCAACCCACCAATTGTGGCCGTACGTTGTGTTAAACTGGATGCATCCGATATAAGCCTCTGTTGTATTTTGTGTCCGTTAGACTTAAGTCCTGTGACTTACTTATTTTTTTTAGCACAATGACCTATCCAGTGTGGCTTGCATAGTGTGGTTTATATGTAGGTTATAGTGTTGGGCAAATAATGATTGGATAATTGTTCAATAAATCATATTTAGTGGAACATGTTCATTGGATCGTCTTTCCATGGTGCTTTCAAGACATACTAGACAGCATCGCCCATCACCTCCCATCGAGCTGTCCCAAGAGGATGCATGTGGGGAAGGAGACGGCAGTCAGAAAAGCTTCTCAGCAAATATTGAAAACTAAATTTTCAGATTTGTGAAACTTAGTGTGGCAGATGGGAAGCAGGCTACGCTTACTCTTCTGTGTGTCTACTCACTCGAACCAAAAACACTGGGGGTGATCGGGGAGAACGGAATTTGCTCCCTGTGTGCCATTCTTAAGTCTTGGTGAGGAAGAGCCAGAAGAAAACAGCTGCTGAAAACTTGAGAGCTACAACTGGTCTCCCTATGCTGGGCTGAAAGAGGTCACTCCGCGTTGATGCCCTAATGAGGTCATGTTTGAAATGTTTTAGTATGGAACAGGAATCTGCAGAGATGCAAACTGCTAACATTAACACCTGAACTCCCCAATTAAAGACGGTCAGGAAACATGCCCCCAAAGCCAGTCATTTTGCTGATAAATTGCAGGGAGACACTGAAGCCTTGCAACATTAGTTTTCCATCTCTGACCTAAAACCTGTTGAGGTTAGGGAGAGGCAGTTTTAGTTTATTTAGTTTATTTTGGGCTACGTTCAAGTCCAAGGCAGGAACAAAAACCTTCACAGTGGAGACCTCTTTTTTAATCCTTTAATTGATCATTTAAGAATATTTACAGGTAGCCCTCGACTTCCGACCACAATTGAGTCCAAAATTTCTGTTGCTAAGCAATGCGGTTAAGTGAATTTTCCCCTATTTATGACCTCTCTTGCCACCGTTGTTAAGTGAATCACTGCAGTTGTTAAGTTAGTCATCCCATTGTTCAGTGACTCGGGCTTCCCCCTTGACTTTGCTTGTCAGAAGGTCGCCAAAGATGATGACGTGACCCCAGGACACGGCAGCCGTCCTAAATAGGAGTCACTTGCCCTCCGGCTGAATTTTGATCATGTGACCACGGGGAGGCTGCAGTAGTTGTGTGAAAAATGGTCATAAGTCACTTTAAAGCGATGATGTAACTTTGAATGATCACTAAATGAGCTGTTAGAAGTCAAGGACTGAGTGTATTTGTGCTAGGTATGGGGTAGGGTAGTGATGGCAAAACTTTTAGAGACCGAGTGCCCAAACTGCAACCCAAAACCCACTTATTTATCCCAAAGCGCCAACACGGCAACATGCACACCCCAGTGGCCATCGATGACCCCCCATGCCCCCCACCCATGACCTACACGAGCTTGTAGCAGGCCTCCCAGCATCCTCCCCCAGCTTCTGCGGCCCGCTGTGAGCTGTGCTCTCCTCTAGCCTAGCTCCTCTCCATTCTCACCTTCGTCAAAGACTCTGCGCCACATTTGAGCTGCCCGCCCTACCCCAGACAGGTGGGAGGAAGCGCTCCCATTGAGCTGCTGGGCAGAGGGGCGGGTGATGTCAGAAATGTCCTCAGGTGCACATGGAGAAGGGGAGGGAAGACCTGCCTTCTGCTGGCTTTCTAGTAAATATGTGCTGGGGCGACGGCACATGTGGTCACAGAGAGGGCTCTGAGTGCTACCTCTGACACGTGTGCCATAGATTCGCCACCACTGGAGTAAGGCATGGAACGGGACTACCAGCAACCTGCTGTTCCAGTAGCATAAGATCCTTGTGACTGTTCATTTGTGCCAGGGGTCTTTGTTCCTGGATGCCGCTTTCAGTCTCCACAGATGGGTTTAATTTCTCCTTGCGAGGTGATATTAACAATACCAAGGTCAAGCAGGGACTGCCTGTCCTTTCTGATGTCATGTTTTATCTCCCCCATTGCCTTAATTTCCCTTCTGGGATCAGAGGCGAGATGAAATATTGTCAGCTCCAATCAGTGTTAAAGGGATGCTTTTCCACCTTGTGGTGTGCTGCGTCATCCTGGTTGTTGGCCAAACTGTCGTCGGCCAAACAAATTCAGGCACCTTGAGGAAAAGGACAAACATGCCGTGAAGAGATGTGTTTATGTGGCAGGGGAGGCATTTGGACGAAACCTCCTTGTCCGCTCCCTTTTCCAAAAGCAAACTCTTCCCTGCTGTTCTAAACCTCCGCCATCCTTGCTTCCTGCCACTTGGAGCTCTTGTTAGGCCTTTGAGGAAAAGTCTGGCTGGGCTTTGCCAAAACGGCTGACATTTTGACAGTGGATTTGGCAGCTGACTCAATAGAAACGCAAACAACGTTTGAGCCAAACTGGGGTTTGTTGCTAGCCTGCCTTCCCTCCATGATCCTTAATCTGTTGACCAATCTGTATGCCAGAGAAACTTTTGCTGTCTGGTAGTTTTGGTTCAGTAGAAGACTCCGATATGTAGCAAAGGCCCGAAGACACGTTGAACAAGATTGAGTCAGAAAAACCAACCTGATGCAGCAGCAGAGTCATTCAACAAACCCCAAACTCTTCTCCGTTTCCAATCCAAACATGCATTTTCTCTCTTTGTGTGTATGACAAACTGGGGACCTGAACCTTGGGACTAGCTGAAATCGCCCTGGTCGTCTACCAAACAGAGATTAATTAGTGGAGCTAGCCAAGTCATCCTTTAGCTGATTTGCTATGGCATGTAGCATTTGATCACATCTGTGCTCAATTTAGGCAGAGATGTTACTTCCCTTTTCCTTTTGGGAAGCTGCACAGATTTTTTTTAAAATAAAATGTTCTACACCCCCTCCCCAACATGTTACCCTCCAGATATGTTGAGCCATCTAGAATGCTAAAGCAGCTCCACCAATGACTTCTGGGAGTCATAGTTTGGTTTGAATGGGGCGAATGTTGGGGATAAAAACAGTGAGGTATGCAGCACAAGATAGATCTGGGATTTAGAAGAAACTATGTCAATCGTCAGGATGGGTCAAAACAAATTGGGACTGACAGTCTCGCTATGCTTTGCACTTGATCCAGAAAAGCCACTTCCCTAAAATTTGGCACCCTCTAGCTGTGTTATGTCAGCTCTCTGTATTCTCAGCCAGGAATAAGTGCACACATCTGGACGATGCTAAGGCTAGAGAAGATTAAATAAGGTTTTCCGGCTCTCCGTTCAGCAATAGCTAAATCAAAGGGTGGGAATCCTTGATCTGTAATGATGTAGCTTTGGCTTGAGCAAGGTGGTTTGGCAAGGTGCTTCATACAAGGAAGTTAATGTGTTGCTTGTACTTCTTCTGGCTGTTGCAACTGTTGAAAGAGGTCTGCAAAGAGTAGCAAAGAGAAGCAATGTGGCTTCTTGGAACTATGAGAGGCCACGTGGTTTAACAGAACTATTTTGATAAGGTACTTTACTCAAGTACGAGCATCTACCAAGATGAAGTGCTCCTATTTTGTTTTCTCGAAAATAAAACCAAGTCTTATATTAATTTTTGCTCCAAAAGATGCATTAGGGCTTATTTTCCGGTTAGGTCTTATATTTGGGGAAACAGGGTAGATATATAGTTCTGTCTGTAAGTTAGCTCACTGTTTCTACCCCAGTTTTATCTGTTTACATCTGGCCTTAGTTGGTGAACACTTCCATAGCTTTATAGGTTAATGGGAAATTTTACTGAGATAATGGCCTTTGTATAGTCCATTATGGACATTTTCATCTTGGTTTTATAGATCTATAACAGTCCAGCCACTTTAACCTCGGCGAAAAACATTAAATTTAAAGCCACAAGTAGGTGTTTGAAGAGTCAGTCCTTGCTGTTTGTGTTTAAAATAAAATACAAACAGCTACAAGAAAAGCTAACTCTTAAAACGCCTCCTTGTGGCTTTAAATTTAATGTTTTTTATTGGGGTGAAAATGTCTGGGGTGTTCCAGTAGATTCCTCTTTGCTTTGACTGAAACAGAAGAGAAGGGACTAGCAGTGCATGAAGTAATGCATTCCTCTTTTCTTTTGTATTGGAAAGAATCCTTTGGACCACCGTGATGTCCAGTCGGCAATTCAGCCCTGAACATTTTGCTCTGATCTGAAGGGCAGGAGCTGGTTCCAGCTGGAACCGCTACAGTCAAAGAACAAACAGACCAGGCTTCCAAAGCATAAATGCAGGATGAAGTCACCATTCTGTCTCCTCCCATTAACTGCGAAGGATTTTGTGGGTTTCACTAGTCACTTGGTTAGCAAGCTCCTTTAATCTTCTGAATTTATGTTGGCGATGGGCTTCTTAGAATGTGCTGGAGATCCATAATGAAAATAAGAATTTCCTCTTTGACTTGTTTGTTTTAGGATCTTTTTCCAAATATCTTGAATCAGTAGGCTTGTGCGGCCCAGTTGCTGGCCTGCTGTGGCCAAGTGCTGGTCCATGGACCATGGGTTGGGGGACCCCTGGTTTAGTGGGCATGGTTAAATAAGACCCCAGACATCTTTCTAGTTTCATGGTTTCTTCTGACTGCACCGCTGACTTCAGTTTCTCACTTTTTTGCTGGGAAGTAAACGGAAGCCATTTTTCCCAATGCAAGAAAATTTTACCCAGGAGGGAAGGAAGAAAGGAAGGAAGATATGGTCCCACCCGTGTGTGATAGAGGTGCATCTGTCAGGTTATCCTGACCTCTGCAATTCTTGTGATTCAGGAGCCCCTGCTGCTACTTCATTTAGACACATATTGAAAGCCCAGTTTTTCACTCTGGATTTTCCTATCTGGATAGCGGAGTCAGGTTTTCATTCCTGTCCCATCTGACTTTATGGTCCCTGATTTACAGTTGTGGCTTTCTGGTTGTTTGTAAATGCAGTTATAACCACTTGGAGCTGGTTTCGTAAAAGCAGTCTACAAATTAAAAGCCGCTATTATCACTGATATATAGGTATATACCTTTTTTGAAATACTGTATCACCCAGACTATATTTAGATAAACACTAAACAATCCCAAAAAGGGAGTACACAGTTTTGGCTTTCCTGTTCATACCTAACAGTTGGAAAGTAGAATGTGCGTTCAAGCATAAATTGCCGTCCTTGTCTTCTGCACTAAGGTGAGAGGTATGTTTATTTAAATTAGTGTGGGGTCCTTGGTGCGCTCAGAGTTTGGTTGTTTTCTTGCAGATGTTTCATTACCCAACTAAGTAACATCATCAGTGTTAGAAGGGAGTGAGTTTTGCTCTCTGTTTATATGCATGCGACTTGTCCCATCGGACTCAGAATCAGAATCAGAATCTGAATCAGAATCAGAATCAGAATCTATTGGCCATGTGTGTCTGAACACACAAGGAATTTGTCTCCAGTGTGCATGCTCTATACCTACATACATACAATAAACAAACTGATTACAATCATAAGATACATTCATCATCATAAAGTACATTCATCTTGTCGCGTACATATAAGCTGCAATCGACAAACCGCGAACTTAATCATGAATACTTTCACAATCATAAAGTACATTCATCATGTCACAAAACGCATTTTATCATGTCACAAAACACATTTCATCATGTCACAAAACACCTTCCTTTCAGTGTTGGTGGAAGCATTCTTGGTCTGTCCTTGATTTAAATTGCTGTCAGTACTTCTCAATGTGCATCGATTCACATATTAACATATATAAATGTTACACAAACCTGTGCTCTCTCCTTAGTAGCCAGTGGGAAAAGCAGAATATAAACACCTACATTGAGTAAAACTTAGTTCAGTCCCATTGCTGGATTGGTTCCAGATGACAGCACTGAGGATTGTCACACCAGCCTCTGCCATTTCTGCTATGAGATCCTCAATCCTCTTTTTGAAGGTTGCTGGTCATAGAGGGTTTTAGAAGAAAGCACCATCTGTACGACACTTGGGTCTCTTTCTCCTCCTCATCGTGTGTTCAGAGGAGGTGGCAAAAATTGCTGTCTCCTCATTCGACTAGACCAGTGATGGCGAACCTATGGCATGGGTGCCAGAGGCGGCACTCAGAGCCCTCTCTGTGGGCACGCACGCCATCAGCCCAGCACAGAGTTCTTTACTAGAAAGCCAGAGAGACGCAGGGCTCCCCTCCCCCTCTCCACGTGCGCATGAGAACATTTCTGACCTCACTCGACCCTCTGCTCAGCACCCAATGGGAGCCCTCCCCCCCTCCCCTGTCTGGGGTAAGGCGAGCAGCTCAAATGCAGCATGGAGTCCATGGTGAAGGTGAGAGAGGAGAGGAGCTAGGTTGGAGGGGAGGATAGCTCGCAGCAGGACACAGAAGCTGGGGGAGGCTGCTAGAAGGCCCGCGCCAAGCGCGTGTAGGCCGCAGGTGGAGGTGCAGGGATTCACTGATGGCCACGGGGGTGTGCATGTTGCCATGTTGGCACTTGGAAATAAATAAGTGACTTTTGGGTTGCAGTTTGGGCACTCGGTCTCTAGAAGGTTCGCCATCACTGGACTAGACTGCGTGCGAGCAGAGTCCTGATCAGAGAGGATCACAGCGATGGGATGGTTGTTGTAGCTGGAAAATTAATTAAACTTGTTTGGAGATAGGATAGCATGAAAAAAAAATTGTCCACGCACAATTTAGAAACACTGGTAGATCCAGCACTATTAGTAGGGATGCCTCTGGTGTGGCATATCTTCAGCACCTTGGACAAGTCTGTACAGGTAGTCCTCAACCTACAACAGTCCAAGTCACTGAAAAAAAGTGATTTATGACAAAGTCAATGGGGAAGCCAGATTCACCGAGCGACCGTGTTACTGACTGAACCACTGCGGTGATTCACTGAACAACTGTGACAAGAAAGGTCATAAAATGGAGCAACATTCACTTAGCAACTGTTTCAGCTAGCAAGATAAATTTTGGGCTCCATTGTGGTCGTAGGTCAAGGGCTAGCTGCAATTACAAGCCACATTTAACGACTCTCAGGGAACGGCCGTAGGCTTCCATTAGCAAGGCAATGATGCCCTTAGTTGAGACTATCTTCGGGTCTGTGCCGGACTTGGGGAAATACAGGAATTTCTTTGTTTTGAACTAGGTGAGGCCCATGCTAAGCTCTCCGTTGCAAATATTCATGCGTTTCTTGCCTCAAAATAGTGGGAGTGGAGCTACTACCCAGCCGTAGGGAGGAGGCATCTCAACGGCCATTAAAAGGGTATCAGGAACCCCATAAGTCTTGCTTGAACCGTCTTCAGTGGCAGAATGGCAGTCATAGCATGAGATGTTTTTAATTGATTATATGCCGGCTTTTCTTTGGCTTTACGCTTCTTATCTGAAAACTCCTCCATCCCTTTTTTTCATGTTTGCAATCCTTTTTTTTCTCCCTAGGAAGAAATTCCTTTGTTGCTTTTCCAACCTAAATCAGGCCAAGGACATCAGCCTTCCATTCAGATTTCTGAGTGCTTTTGCCTGAGAGAAGACAGAGCTGTTCTCTCTCTCTTTTTTTTTTTGAAAATATAGTTTTAAAAAACCCTCAAGTATTTTATACAATGGGAAAACCAAAAGAAGCAAAAGTTGCTTCTTTTTTCAACCTACCCCAGACAGGAATCTCTTTGAAAGGAGTCCTGGACTTGTTCATGGCCACCTTAATTAGCTTCAGCAAACATTCCCAGTGTTTCCAGTTTTAATTTTAGGTAAAGTAGAGGATGGTGAGAAAGAACAGGAGGGAGATCATTTGTAAACTAATGAAATCCTAATTGGTCTTAGCCTAGTTTGTGTGTGCAAACCTATTATTATACTTTGCAAGCCATGGTCCAAAGCTGTGGTGTAAATTCATCAAAGTTTTGTATTATTCCACAAACCAAGCCTTAAAGCAATGGGTGTTTATTTATTTATTTATTATTTAGACTTATATACTGCTTAACAGTGCTTTACAGCACTCTCTAAGTGGTTTATACTGTCAGCCTCTTGCCCCCAACAATCTGGGTCCTCATTTGACCGACCTCGGAAGTATGGAAGGCTGAGTCAACCTTGAGCCAGTGAGAATCGAACTGCTGAACTTTGGATGG
>JANHFO010005610.1:27317-43267 GCA_032468095.1 Pareas carinatus | reverse complement strand
CCTCCCTCCCCTCCCCAAACGCCATTAAAAACAGGAACAAATCTTAAAACCCTCCCGATTCTGGTGCCAGATGCAGCAGCCTCTTCTTGCTTGGGCTGAATCTTTAGATGATCCCGGCTGAATAATGCATGGACCTACTTGCAGATTTGTCACGTTGCATTGATTTCTGAGCCAGGGCTATTAATTATTAACTAATTATGCTTCCCTGGGATCCTTGGGCTCTCCACTCGCCGTTGCTCTTATCCCGCAGAGCGATATGGCAGACAGGGGCCTGCACACCTTCCCAGATCAATCGGGGCTTGCCTTTGGGATTTTACGGAGGGAAAATATTGCTTCCTTGGAACAACGGGGTGGCATCCTTGCCTGGTTCCCGGGAATTTGGTGGGAGCCTTCTCAGTGGCTGAATCCACAAGCTCAAAGACCCCAGCACGTCCGGAGCAGCAGTCAACACCCGGCTAAGCAGAGGCCAAAACCAAGAAGTAAACAATACCCCAGTCAAGGAACTACAAACTCCATAAATAACAACCTAATGAAGGAACCACTAAAAAATATTCTCACCGATGCCCAGACGGGGCAAGTCACTGGTATAAAAACCTAGGCTGTGAGCCTGCCAGA
Organism: Pareas carinatus; assembly: GCA_032468095.1. Taxonomy (NCBI): domain Eukaryota; kingdom Metazoa; phylum Chordata; class Lepidosauria; order Squamata; family Pareidae; genus Pareas; species Pareas carinatus. The sequence goes on along the minus strand of JANHFO010005610.1, from coordinate 42,652 downwards.
GTTGCTTGGAAACAAGATGAGCAGCGAATAAATTTAATGAGGAGACAAACAAGCGAGCAACTCCACACTGAGCCAACTCTCTCCAAGCGCCGATGACGTCGCTCTTTCCTCCATGTTCAGAGCGCACCGAGGACCCCACAGTTCAACTCGGGAGCTCGAAATATCATCTTCCAACGGGTCTGCCTCGGCCACAGCTCCTCCCTTGAGGGATTTCCCCTTCTCTTGCTCGTTCTCTGCCCTTTTCTTATTTGTTTTGGGCTTCATAATGTGAATCCCGATAGATTGGGGGTAAGCTGTGGCATGCTCAGCATTTCATCTTCCTTTAGGATTTGATTACTTGGTGTGATTGTATTCATGATTAAGATGGTGGCTTGTCAATTGCAGCTTATATGTACTTGACAAGATGAATGAACGTTATGATTATGAATGTACTTTATGATTATGAATGTCTCTTATGCTTATATGTACTTGACAAGATGAGTGTACTTTATGATTATGAATGTACTTTATGATTATGAATGCATCTTATGCTTATATGTACTTGACAAGATGAGTGTACTTTATGATTATGAATGCATCTTATGCTTATATGTACGTGACAAGATGAGTGTACTTTATGATTATGAATGCATCTTATGCTTATATGTATGTGACAAGATGAATGTACTTTATGATTATGAATGCATCTTATGCTTATATGTACGTGACAAGATGAATGTACTTTATGATTATGAATACATCTTATGCTTATATGTACATGACATGATGATTGTATTTTATAACATGATGAAACAATGAATGTACTTTATGATTATGAATGTACCTAATACGTATATAACATGATGAATGTATCTTATTATTGTAATCACAGTTTGTCAATTATAATCTGTATGTCAGTATAGAGTATGTACACTGAAAACACATTCCTTGTGTGTCCAGATACACTTGGCCAATAAATTCTAATTTTACATGTGTCCCAGGATAATTTTGCAGCATCTGAGTCGGTCACCCGGACCAAAAGTTTATTCTTCCAAGCTTCTGGGTTTGTGCTGGAGCCCATTCTCAGGAAATTTCTCTCGCTCTCCAAAATACGTATTATGACATCTGAATATGACCTATTCTGGAGAGAGGGAATTTCTGGAGAGAGAGATTACCAATAATGATCACATGACCGTGGGAGACTGCAGCCAGCCGTCCTAAATACATGTCAGTTTCCATGCGCTTAAATTTTGATCACACTTGCCATGAGGTTCTACTCAGCATCCTGGGGTCAATGAAAGAGAAGATAATGGTGGGCCACTGTCCAGCTGAGATAGTGTGGACCTTTCCCAACGATCCAGAGAATTAGCTCTATGACAGGAAGAGAGAAATCTCTTTGGGACCGAGGGCTTCAGGGGGCAACGATAGCAAGGCCGTTGTGGAGGTCATAAACCATCTTGGGGGCTTCTTCTCCAGTGAAGAAATGCAGAACAGTTTGTTTCGGTGGGAAAATAAATTTGATGAGCTCAGTAACTTGGAGACGGAATGTACTTATTTTGTTTTCCATTCCTACAGCTAAGTTAAAAAAACTGGCCCGTCAAACAAAGGCACAAGGCTTGGAAAGACAGGGAAGTGGAAACAGACTGAAAAATTGCACGCCAATGGCAAACATAATCTGTGTGTGCATGTGTGTGTGTGTTTCTTGCATCTCATCCCCAGTGAGGAATATAATTCTGGAAACAAGCAGTCCAGCAATTCTACCAATATGTACCCAATTCCTTGAACAGCAGAAATGACTGACAGATAAGTCCTGGAGTATACAACAGCAGACGTGTCACTGGAAGATAAAATCACAAAACTGTGCCTCACTTGTGGGAGAAAGCACACTGGAGAAAGCAGTTATGCTTGGAAGAGTTAGTGGTAAAAGGAAAACAGGACATTAAGGGACACGGTGGCTGGACACCATCAAAGCGGACAGCAGTCAGAGCACAGAACAGAATTACAGAATAACAGAGTTGGAAGGGACCTTGGAGGTCTTCTAGTCCAACCCTCTGCTCAGGCAGAAAGTCCTATACAAATGGTTGTCTAATCTCTTCTTACAAACCTTCAGTGTTGGAGCATCCAAAACTTCTGGAGGCAAGTCATTCCACTGATTCATTGTCCTCACTGTCAAGAAATTTCTCTTTAGTTCTATATTACTTCTCTCTTCCATTAGTTTCCATCCGTTGCTTCTTCTCCTGCCTTCAGGTGCTTTGGAGAATAGCTTGACTCCCTCTTCTTTGTGGAAACCCCTGAGGTATTGGAAGGCTGCTATCATGTCACCCCTAGTCCTTTTTATTAAACTAGACATACCCAATTCCAGCAACTGCTCTTCATATGCTTTAGCCTCCAGTCTCCTAATCATATTTGTTGCTCTTCTCCGTACACTTTCCAGAGTCTCAACATCTTTTTTTGTATTGCAGTGATCAAAACTGAATGCATTACTCAAGGGTGGCCTTACCAAGGCATTATAAAATGGTATCAAATGCCATTTTATTACACTATCAAGTAGTGTAAGACTGGAAGATGTGGAGAGACCTGGCGCAATGAATCGCCAAGAGCTGGACATGACTGAATGAATAACATCACCATCATTATCATGTACCCAAATGCTGGGTGGTGCTCTATGCCAGGCATTTGGTGAGAAGGTGCTTCAATCAACTCCAAACTGGATCCACTTACATTCCAAATAGGTGTGATGATTCCAATCAAATCATTACATTACATTACATTGCATTACATTGCATTGCATTGCATTACATTGCATTGCATTGCTTTACATTACATTAAATTGCATTGCATTGCATTGCATTGCATTGCATTGCATTGCATTGCATTGCATTGCATTACATTACACCGCCCTGAGTCCTTTGGGAGGAGGGTGGTATATAAATCTAAATAAATTAAAAAAGATGTTGAGACTTTGAAAAAAAGTGCAGAGAAGAGCAACTAAGATGATTAAAGGCCTGGCGACTAAAACATATGAAGAGCCGTTGCAGGGACTGGGTATGGCCGATCTAGAGAGAAAAAAGGACAAGGGGTGATATGATAGCAGTATTCCAGTATTTGAGGGGCTGTCAGAAAGAAGAAGAGGCCTGTTAGATCTGAGTTCTTTGGTCCGACCGCGGAAAGGAACAGGCTGGAGAAACCTCAGTGAATCCAACAGTGTTTATTTAAAAGGAACAAGTATTGTAGCCAGCAACAGGCTGGTTATTCACACAGTCTTTTATAACACCTTGGGCTGGTGCAACAGCCAATCACTGGGTCAAGCTAGAAGGTCTCCCAAATGTCTGAGTAGTTGGGCGGGGGAAACAGCTCCCAACATCTGCTGACCACTTGATTGACACCTACCAGGGTCAGACAGCCAGGAGCCTTGCCTTGACCAGCAGGCTCCTAGGGACTGCAAGGAGCCTTGCTTTAACTAGCAGACTCCTTGGATCCAGCACTTTTGGGCACCAAGGAACAGTTCCACGGAGAATGGTTTTTCCGTGGACCAGAGGGGACGTGGTTTTACACGCTGCCTGCAGCACGTGAATGGGGCTCGGCTTCTTTTCGCAGACCGGTTTGCTGGCATGCCATGGACTGGGACCGGTCCATGGACTGAAGTTGGTGACCTCTGGCCTAGAAGATTTCCAAGGTCCCTTTCAATTCTGCTATTCTGTTATTCTGCTTGCATGATTCTGATCTTTATAGGTATACAGACATGGAAATATTGGAAGATCTTTTTCCAAGACTTTTGTGGCTGCTTAGTCAAATATTAGCAATGTTTGGTTTGGTTTGCTTTTTAGTGTAATTCGATTTTGGGGGGTTTTGCTCTTTTTCAGATTTCATAAACTTCTTCGAGTAGACCACCTCAGGTCTCTGGGGAATCAGCAGCACATTGCTGTTTCAACAAACGAACAAGCAATATCTGAACAAGAAATAGTAAGAAATACTAAAATGTCTCATTTGGGTATATCTGCAGTTTTCCAAGTTGCAGCCAAGTTTTCGGTCTCTTTGTTGCACTTTAGGTGGTTAGGTTGTAGATGTTTTCAGCTGTAGTCTTCGCTTTTATAGGTCTGTTTCTTAAGTTTGAATCTTTTTTTCCACTTTTGAAGGCCACAGGAAGCACATTGCTGTTACAGCAATATCGCCGGTGGAGATCGACTGGTCTAATTTTTATCTGAGCTGAGACAGGAGTTTTTATTAATGAAAATAGAACGGTCGCCCCAGGCTTAAAGTGTTTGGTGGAATCTCCGTTAAAAACAGAAACAAAAAATGCACTGCCCAAAATCGGTGGCCTTGCTGCTGGATGTTGACAGTGTGATTTTGAGGGGAAGAGGAGATTGGACAAGTGGGTTAATGGCACTGCAGATTGTCCTCAGCTTGCAATGCTTACTTAACAACGTTTTTAAAGTTATGACAGCCTTGGGAAAAGAAACCTACAACCTATGCTCACACTTATAACTATCGTGCCACCTTTGTGGAGACATGATCACAATTCGAGTGCTCGGTAACCGGCTTCTGTTTATGACTAATTGCAATGCCCTGCAGTCATGTGATCAGAATTTGTGACCATTTTTGGACAATTTCCAGCAAAAACTACCCACTGGGGAAGCTGGGTGGATGGAAACTAACCAAGCAGAAAAGCCAAATAGATGTTGAGACTCTGGAAAGAGTGCAGAGAAGAGCAACAAAGATGATTAGGGGATTGGAAGCTAAAACATACAAAGAACGGCTGCAGGAATTGGGTTATGTCTAGTTTAGTGAAAAGATGGACTAGGGCAGACATGATGCCAGTGTTCTAATATCTCGGGGGCTGTCACAAAGAAGAGGAAGTCAAGCTATTCTCCAAAGCACCCAAAGAAAAGACAAAAAGCAATAGATGGAAACTGACCAAAGAGAGAAGCAACCTAGAACTAAGGAGGAATTTCCTGACAGTGAGATCAATTAATCAGTGGAACGACTTGCCCCCAGAAGTTGTGGATGCTCCATCACTGGAGGTTTTTAAGAAGAGATTGGACAGCCATTTCTCTGAATGGGTAGAGGGTCTCCTGACTGAGCAGGGGGTTGTACTAGAAGACCTCTAAGGTCCCTCCCAACTCTGTTATTCTGTTTTTCTTCTTGATTCACTTAGCATGATTCACTTAGCAACTGCAGCCATTTGCTTAATCACTGCCATATTTTTTTTATAAAATCAGGCCCACCTCAGCTTAAGATTGCAATGACTTACAATGGAAATTCTGGTCTCAGTTGTTGTCATAAGTCAAGGACTACCTATACTTACAAATGTAGAACCTGTTCGTTCCTGGTTATATGTTCACTTCATACAGGGAAAAGGGGAAAAAAGGAGAGAAATTATTAAAAAGGAAATGAACACACTGAACACGTAGTTTTGGGAGATATAGTACATTGCTCAGCAGCAGAAAATAAATACACACACATACAGTTGAAAGAGGTAAAGAATAGAATGGAATGGAATGGATCGGAACGGAATGGAACAGAACAGAATACGGTGCTCATCTCTGTTTCTTGGCTGAGGGAGCCAGCGTTGTCTGAAGACAATTTCCGTGATCCTATGACCAACATGGATATCTGACAAAGGTGCACAGAGCGCTATTACCTTCCTATTAAATGGTACCTATTAATCTACTCGCATGTTCGCGCTTTCGAACTGATGGGTGGGCAGGAGCTGGGGCAAGGAACGGGGGCTCAAACCCAGGCTGTCAGCTCTCCAGAGGACAAGCTCAGTGTCTTTAACTGCTGACCCATCGCACCCCCACACTCCACATACAGTACAGTAACATCCAAAAACTGTACCTATCATTTGCAAGCCAGTCATTTCTAGAACGTCTTGTAAACAAAAATGACAATGACTTTGACGAATGCATTTTAACGATGCAGAGACATTCCATCCTACGTGTTTCTCCATCACTCTTCCGCCAAGCCAATGTGCATTTTCTTTCCTTCCTTAAGTGCTCTATGAAAATAGTTATAAAAGCCCAAAGCTTCTGAAACAGATAGTTCATTAAAACCTGTTGCACCATTTCAGAAGCCTGCCACAAGTGATTCTTGCGAGGCAGGATTGATGGGTATCTACTCGAGAAGAAAAATAATAATAATAAAAGGGGAAAAAATCACTAAACCAGCCATGTGCCAGGAACGCTGTTGACAAGGAGTGATATGAATCTAGTTTTATCTTTCTGCGTTATTGCTCTTGCCATTCAGTGTGTCATTATTAAGATAAAGTTATCCCGGTGACGTGAGCCATTGATTGAAAGCTGGGTAATGATATCTGGGTTATTTTGCTTTGTTTTTTTAATTTACATATTTATTTATCAGAGCAAAACGTTACATTGACAAGAAGCAAGGGAAGAAGACGGAGTGGTAAATTGAAAATACGAATTGTGAGTGTAACCTTTGGGGACTGAATATATTTAGATCTCTGGGAACACATTCTGGTTTTTCATTCTTAAAATCCTTTGAGATAGTCTTTGATCAAAGATTTCCCCAAAGGTTTTGGAAAATCTGTCCAGTCTATTTCAATATCTATCTATTGTACATTATTCTATCTCATTCTTCATCATTCTGGTATTGATCAGATGTGATGGACTTCCATAATTTCCAGCAACAGTGCCATTTGAAACAGGTGATGTAACAGTAATAGAGTTAGAAGGGACCTTGGAGGTCATCTAGTTCAACCCCCCTGCTATCACAGGAGACCTATACTATTGCTGTCCAGTCTCTTCTTAAAAGCCTCCAGTGTTGGGGCACCCACAATTTCTGAAGGCAATTTGTTCCACTGGTTAATTATTCTGATTGTCAAGAAATTCCTCCTTAGTTCTAGGTTGCTTTTATCTTTGAATAGATTCCATCCATTGCTTCTTCTCCTGCCTTCAAGTCCTTTGGAGAATAGGTTGACCCCCTCTTCGTTGTGGCAACCCCTGAGATACTGGAAGACCACTATCATGTCACCTCTTGTCAGGGCCCTGGGTGACTTTCGGTTACAGTTTCTCCCAATGAGGACATGGACCACAGCCCGCCAGGCCTCTCTGTCTCTCACAGCTTCCCGCAGTCTGCCCAAAGTCATGCCTGTTGCTTCGGTGACACCATCCAGCCATCTCATTCTCTGCCATCCCCTTCTCCTCCTTCGGCCTCCCGTTTTCCCCAGCACCACAGCCTTTTCTCATGAGTCCTCTCTTCTTGTTAGGTGGCCAAACTATCTGAGTCTCAGCTTCATCATCTGTCCTTCTAAAGAACAGTCAGGGTAGATTTCAGAATCAGAATCAGAAATTATTGACCAAGTGTGTCTGGAATTTGTCTCCGATGTACATGCTCTATACTTACATACAGGCTGTAATTGACCAGCAGTCATCACAATCATAAGATACATTCATAATCCTAAAGTACATTCATCTTGTCATGTATATATAAGCTGTAATCCGGAACTGGCTGCTTTGATTGCCTTCTGTGCAAGCAGAAAAGATGACCGGTAGTCCTCGGTTTACGATCACAGCTGAACCCAAAACTTATGTTGCTAATAAGACATTTGTTTGGTGAGTTTTGCCTCATTTTACGACCTTTCTCAACCCAGTTGTTAAGCGAATCACTGCCATTGTTAAGTTAGTGACGTGATCAAGAGAATCTGGCTTCCCCACTGACTTTGCTTGTCAGAAGGTGGCAAAAGGGGATCATATCACACTGGAACATGGCAACGGTCATAAATATGAACCAACTTCCAAGCATCTGAATTTTGATCACGTGACCGTGGGAATGTTGCGGCCATCATAAATGTGGACTGGCCCAAAGTCATCCAGCTGGCTTTTGTCCTTAAGGCAGGACTAGAACTCACCGTCTCCTGGTGATTGGCTCAAAGTCACCCAGTTGACTTTCAGGCCGATGGCAGGACTAGAACTCACAGTCTCCTGGGTTTAGCCTGGTGCCTTATCCAGTAGATCAGACTGACTCTATATTTTGTTATGGTCTCATGAACAACACCCAGAGCATCTAGGATAGTATAGCACATTTGCACTCTCAAATTGCCAACCCGTGTTTGAGCCTATTCATTGAGGGTTGTTTCCAGTTAAAATACGTAAGATCATGGAAGGCAGAAAAAAGAAGGGAGATGTAATTATTCATACATTCTTCAATTCTTGGTCAAAAGATGATGGATTTAAAATTGCAACACCACATGGCTTGCCGTGATACAGTCCAAATAATTGACTTTTCAACCTACAATAAATATTCTTCTTGGTGTCACCTTCTGATTGCTCCATAATTAACACAAGGGAGATACTGGTCTAACTGTGTATGACAGATAGTTATTTAAAGCCCTTCCTGCTGTATATATTAACATTTTCTCTGTCTCTTGTTTTAAAAATCACTTTTGAGTCGGCGCGAGAAAAAAATTAAATCCGTTGCTGGCTTCTGATGGCAATATTTCTCCTCCTGATAGCATTCATTAAAAGTTGATTGTTGTTTTGTTTTGTTTGGAGGAATCAGGCAGATTCTTTCGCTGCAACATAATTTGACAGATGTTGAGACAGAGACAGCTCTGTCACAATTCTGTGCATATAGAGCCAAGCAGACATGGGTGGTGCACACATTTTTCATTTCAAATTTTACCCACCACAAAGCACCTTCTAGAACAGGGGTGTCCAACCTTGGTAACTCCCCTGGGCACTTCCCCAAATACCTGTCTAGATGTCAGCTCAGGGGAGGATGATCCAGGCCCAGGCACATCAGGAGGGGAGTTGGTCAATGGCTCCCAGCAGCTGTCTGAGAGGGATTTGGGTGAAGCACAACTGCAGCAGGACAGTCCCCAGTCTTCAGATGGGGAAAGCACGCAGCTGCAGCCGGTCAGGGATGAGGAAGAGGAACTACCTTCTGCACCTGATCCGAGAAGAACTGTGTGATTTACTTAACAATAGACAGCAAGAAGTTTTTACAAGCTGACAAAGAAAGAAAGGGAGTTGCAGGTGACCATTTCTACCTTATTAGCTTTCATCAGCAAGGCAGACCCTTGATGGGATTTGAACCTGGGCTGAATGACATGCTAGGCTAATGTCTTAGCCACTGAGCCACAGGTTCTTCCGCCTTTTGTTGGCTTGTACCAGGGGATCTTATCAGGCTTTTTTATTATGCGACATTAGTCTAGCATGCCATCCAGCCCAAGTTCGAATCCCATCATGGGTCTGCCTCGCTGATGAAAGCTAATATGCTAGATATGGCAGTCCTAGGCCCTTTTTCTTTCTTTCTTCGTCAGCTTGTAAAACCTCTTTGCTGTCTATAAAAAAGTGTGTTGCATAGCAACAGGCCTGCTAAAGCCCCTAGTCTGGAGCCGAAAGACAAAATGGAGTAGTTTGCTCTCTTCTGTATTCAGAAAAAAATCAGGTACCTCGTTAAAAAGAAAAGGAGAGGCTTGCTTAACCATTGCAGTGATTCATTTAACAGGCATAACAAAAAGTTTGGGGAAAAAAGGGCCTGACTCACTTGCTTAGCAATGGGAATTCTGATCCCAGGTCATAAGTCGAGAACTACCTGTATCTTGTCAGAACTCAGGCAAAGAATTTTAACATGCTTATTTTATAGCTTAGTTTAAATATTTTGGGGGAGGGGGGTTGCAATGGCTCAGCGGTTAAAGATGCTGAGCTTATCAGCTGGACAACTGAGCACCCGTGTCCAAGACCCCGATGGGATGAGGTCCTGTCCCCACCTCAGCTCCTGCTCACCTAGCAGGTTGAAAGCATGCAGGTGCAAGTAGATAAATAGGTACCCCTTCGGTGGGAAGGTAACATCATTCTGTGGGCTTTGGTGTGTAATTCATGATCTCCACATGACCACGGAAGCGTCTTCGGACAACACTGGCTCCCTCTGCTAAGAGACAAGCAGCGCCCCCTAGAGTCGGACATGACTAGACAGGGGAAACCTCTATTTTTTACCTAGTTTATAGTAATGTTCATTATTTCTCTTCCTGCATTTCTATCTTTGCAAATCATCTTTGTTTCCTCCCTGGGGAAATGTTTGTGTGTGTATGTGTGTATATGTCTCTCTGTGTGTGTATATATGTGTGTGTTTGTGTGCATGTGTCTCCGTGTCTCTGTGTCTGTGTGTGTATAAATGTGTGTGTGTGTGTGCATGTGTATGTCTCTCTGTGTGTGTATATGTATATGTGTGTGTGTGTATGCATGTGTATGTATCTGTGTATGTGTATGTGTGTGTATATGTGTGTGTGTTTGTGTGCATATGTCTGCGTGTGCATGTGTATGTCACTCTGTGTGTGTATATGTATGTGTGTGTATGTGTATGTGTGTGTATGCATCTGTGTCTGTGTCTATGTGTATATATATGTGTGTGTGTATGTATCTGTGTGTGTATATGTGTGTGTGTGTATGTGTGTGTTTGTACTGCATTATGTAAAAAGTGTGATTTTGTTTGTTCATTTTACGCTGTTTCCCCGAAAAAAAGGCCTACTCTGAAAATAAGCCCTAGCATGTTTTTTCAGGTTGCTCGTAAATATAAGCCCTGCCCCGAAAATAAGCTCTAGTTAAGATCATCAGTTTATCGGCAGTACGTTCATTGCAAGCAAGCCAGCCAGTCCCTCGTTTCGGCCAATTTCTGCCCGTCGCTATCTCGGCAACAAGCAGAAACGATCCCTGAGGTCAATGAGCAAGGAGGGTGTATCGATATGTTGCCAAATCCAGGACGCCGATCCGAATGCGCACAGTTTCTCGTTCGGATCGACGTTCCGGATTTGGTAACATTTCGATAGGCCCCCTTGCCCATTGACCTCAGGGATCGTTTCTGCCTGTCGCCGAGATAGCAACGGGCAGAAACTGGGCGCGTTGGGCAGAGCAAGGACTCACACGACGGAGGGCTTGTTGGGATCAACGTCCTGAAATTGTGTTTCCACAAAAATAAGAACTACCTCGAAAATAAGCCCTAGTGTGTATTTTGGAACTAAAATTAATATAAGACCAGGTCTTATTTTCGGGGAAAACACTGTAGTTAAAAGCCTCATCCTTGTTTTTCTGAATCTCCCTTTGCATCTTGGCATCGAATTGGATTGGATTGCGCTCAGAGTCACCCTATTGAACTGGATCTTTGCCAGAGATTTCCAGGCTGGGCCTCCAAACTCCTTTGAAGTGGTCTCCCTGCACCTCTACTAAAAGTTAATGCCTCGATTATCCTGAAGCGGCTGCATCTAAGAAGGAGAGGAATATTTTAACTATCGGACTAAGGCAGTCTCCATGTCAATGTGGGTTTAAAAACCTTTCTAAGAAGTCTCCGCACTATTATATCCAAGGTTGCCAGTCATTCGATGTCCTGATTTATTTCCAAATAAAATATAACTCATTCCAGCCATCGCTCAGCTGTTCTTTGAAGTAGGATCTCTTTAGATCTCTGTGTGGGCTACTTGATAGCTTACCCGAGCTACGTAGTCATGCCTGTGTATTTATTAGAGAGCCAATTGCTCAGTTCTATGTGATGGCCTCCCAATGGTGACGCTGAAGTTTTTCCTGCTAAAAACCAGTGGTGTGCTGCAGTATTTCGTCTAAGACTTTAAAATGTGTGTTTGAGAAGTGTTTGGCACCTGTCCCCCGTCCCCTCTTTTTAGGATCACTTTTATTATGGTTAGGAAATTCCGTTTTATTCTAAAGTCTCCTCAGGACATAAAAGACCATAGAGTATATGTCCTAGATTATACTTAGTAAACGTACAAAACTGCCATCTACTGGCTGAACGCTTCTCTGGTTGTTGCATTACAAAATACATTCCAACAATTATATCGTTTCCCTGAAAATAAAGACCTAACCGGAAAATAAGTCCTAGCATGGTTTTACGGGATGCTCATAATGGAAGCCCTACCCCCAAAATAAGCCCCGGTTAAGATCGTCAGCTAGACAGACACATTTAGTACCGTACTTCCCCCAAAACATGACCTAACTGAAAAATAAGCCCTAATGCGTCTATTGGAGCAAAACTTAATATAAGATCCAGTCTTATTTCTGTGAAAATACTGTAGTTAAGTCAACCAGTGAAATGGTACAAGATCATACAAGTATAAAACAAGTCATAGTACTATTGAGAGCAGCAGAAATTCCCAATTCCGGCCATAAGTCAAGAACTACCTGTATTCTTTTATTTTTTTATTTTGTATTTTTGTATTTTATTTTATTTTATTAAGCTTATATGAGAAAAACAAATATAAGTAGGAACATACTATATAAACATATAGGTATAAATAGGTATAAGCATATGCATAATAATAAATGATTACGAATAAATGGGGACAGTAGGACAGAGATGGTAGGCATATTAGTGCGCTTATGCACCCCCCCTTATATACCTCTTAGGTATGGAATGAGGTCCACGGTAGCTAGTTGTTGTGCCTCGGCCCCCTTCAGGGGCTCAGTTGTCAGCTGAGGACTCGGATGATGAGTCATTGGGAGACGGCCCCTCCTCCCTTGTTGTGCCAAGGTTGGTCCAGCCACTCTCCCCCACAGCTGTCTTGCCAGTTCCTCCAGTGGAGGAAGAAATTGAGCTTGGCAACAGAATAGATGTGGAAGATAAACAGGAAATGGTAGCAGATGCTGGCACAGGGCCAGAGGCTGTTACTGACACACTTGTGGAGGTTTTCCTCGATGCACAAACAAGACGCAGACTATGCAGGCAAACACAGAGGGAGGCAGCTGGCCAATCTATTGGGCGTCACCGGGGGCATGGTAGGCAGCCCCCACCCTCAGAGGGATAAAATGGCTAATATTCAAACAGTTGTTCAGCTTCAGCAACTGATTGAATTACAGCTTCTGTTCCTGCTTCTTGACATTGGTTTGACTTCAGTTTTTGCAATCTGGCATCCTGACTTTGGACTGGTTTTGGTTTCTACATTCTGGTATTCAGACCTCAGACTGGACACTGTATAGTGCTGGCTGTTTGACCCTTGAATCTTGGACTGTGATGTTTGGATTTCCTTTCCCTTGCATTCCTCTTTGCCGTGAGTTACCTCCCATGGGAGGCTTGTGTTGCTAATTGGGACATCTGTTTTTGAAACAAAGAAGAGAGCCTGTTAATCCTTTCCTGGCTCTTTGTTCCATCTGAGCCCTCTGCCTCGAACACTAGTTTAAGGTTAAAGTTTTGGCGGTTTGGGGATGTAAGAACAGTGTCAGGTAATGAGTTCCAGGCATCGACCACTCTGTTACTAAAGTCATATTTTCTGCAATCAAGTCTGGAGCGGTTCACTTTGAATTTGTATCTGTTGTTAGCCCATGTATTATTGTGGTTGGTGCATTTAGTGACTGTTCAAAGTTACAACAGCATTGAAAAATGTGACTTATGACCATTTTTATAGCAGCGTTCCCATGATCAAAATTCATACGCTTGGCAACTGGTTCATATTTACGACCTTTGCTGGGTCCTGGGTTCATGGGATCCCCTATTGCAAACTTCTGACAAGCCAAGTCAATGGGGAAGCCATATTCACTGAACAACCGTGTGACTAACTTAAGAACTGCAGTGATTTGCTTAACAACTGTGGCGAGAAAGGTCATAAAATGGGGCACACCTCATTTTACAAATGCTGCCACTTAGCAACAGGAATGTTGTCCCCAATTGTGCTCGTATGTCAAGGACTATCTGTATTGTGATTGTGAGTTTTCACTTTTCTGGGGTTTTGTCTAGCCCTCTTGTTGATGTTTTTAAAACTTTAGGAAAACCAATCTAGATTACACTGGTGTTTTTCAGTCATGGCAGCTTGAAGAGGTGTGGACTTCAATTCCCAGAATTCTCCAGCCAGCTACTGTAATGTATTGAGCTCAATATAGTTTGCTTAGTCATTGCCGTAAAGTAGTTGAAGCCTGTAGGCCCAGGCTGACTGTCTCCAGGGGTCGTTCACACAGGAAAAGCCTCAATTGCCTATTGGCTGCCTCCTAGAGGCCATACTGTATATAAGCTCTTTGCTCAGCAGAACTGCTGGGCTTTCACACATGTTCCTGCTTGCTGAAAAATATGCCTGTGCTTTGCTACAATAAATCTGTGTTCTGTTCTACAACTGGTGTCTTCCATGCCTAAAGAACTGACAACACTACAATACCATTTTTAATAGGTTTAATATCCCCGGCGTACATTTTACTGCTCCGTTTCTTGGAACTGCTTTGAATGCTGAAGCTAATAATTGGCTTTAATTCCATTCGCGCTGCTCTTACAACGTTCGCCCCCATTTCCCACTCGCTTTAATGACTTTTATGTCTGCCTTGTGTCCTGAAAATTGCCAGAACCAGAAGGTACATTTTGACACTTGCCAAAACAGGTGAGATGTTTTCAGAGCTTTGAATTATGTCTGCTGTCAATAATATCCAGAGGGATTGAGTGTGTATTGACTTGAACAAATGTCCCACTGTAATAAGGCAATGTGGAATTTATCCTTGTTTTTTTTTAACAAAGAGAATGATAACAAGTCTTTGCTGTCTTGTGATAACCGTAAGCTGCAATGAGTGACATGCAGGTAGTCGTAGAATAATATGAATGAAAGGGACCTTGGAGGTCTTCTAGTCAACCCCCTTGACTAAGAACCTCTGTTAGGACCAGAATTTCTGTTACTAAACAAGGTGGTTGTTATGTTTAACAGAATAACAGAGTTGGAAGAGACCTTGGAGGCTTCTAGTCCAACTTCCTGCCCAGACAGGAAACGCTGACCTAGGCCATCTCAGACGAATAGTTGTCCAATCTCTTCTTGAAAACCTCCAGTGTTGGAGCACCCGTGACTTCTGGAGGCAAACTGTTCAACTAATCAATTGTTCTCACTGTCAGGAGATTTCTCCTTAGTTTCAGATTGCTTCTCTCCTTGAGCAGTTTCCATCCATTGCTTCTTGTCCTGCCTTCAAGTGCCTTGGAGAATAGCTTGACACTCTGTTCTCAGCGGTAACCCCTGAGATCTTATAACATAAGTCACAAGTGCTAGGACCAATTGTAAATTACTTTTGTCAGTGCCATTGTAATGTCCAATTATCACTGAATGAATGGTTATAAGCCAAAGACCATTGGTTCAGGAACAAGGAGTGCAATAGATATTAAAAGAAATATAAATATTGGTTGATTTCAGATCCCTTTATCACTGTGAAAATTAGATAATCAGGCTGTAAGATCAGATCCTTGCATCCCATCCCCTTCACCCCAAAATTACAGGAAACCAGCTCAAAAGTCAGAGGAGAATTGCAAAAGCCTCTAAAAGAACACACACAGGAGAGGCAATAATTGTCTCTGTTTCAATCTTTTTATTAATTTTCATAAAGTAAGAGTGAATTAGTTATGTTAATAGCAGAGTTACAGAAAAAAAAGGA
>JANHFO010005608.1:14936-27647 GCA_032468095.1 Pareas carinatus | reverse complement strand
ATATTGTTTTTTAAAGTTCAATGTTAAATTTTTATGTTTTCTGTACACCGCCCTGAGTCCTTCGGGAGAAGGGCGGTGTACAAATCTAAATAAATAAATAAAATAAAAAAGCAAATAGAATATAGAAAAAGAATAGAATAAGTTGAGTGGGAAACGAAGAGAATATGGGATAAAGAATAAAATAGAACGTAGAAAAAGAATAGAATACAAAGAATAAAATAGAGAATAAAGAATAGAATAGAGAATAAAGAATAGAATAGACACTTTATTGCCACTTTAAATGTACACTAACCGGCATACCCTAGAGTTCAGAAATGCTCCTTAAAACCAGGGATCTCCAGGTTTGGCAACTAAGACTTGTGGACTTCAACTCCCAGGATTCCCCCTAGTATTGCTGCCTGGGGAATCCTGGGAGTTGAAGTCCCCAGGTCTTAAAGTTGCCGAAGTTGGAGACCCCCTGCTTTAAGCCAGTTGTGGGGGGGGGGGGCAAGCAAAGGATTCAATCCCCAAATCCTAAATCTGAACACCTGCCTGGCCCTTTCGGGTCAGAACAGAGGCGGCAATCCGCACCCTGCCCAAGAGCCCTGAGGAGTGGTGTGTAAATGTGACTGTGGTCAAAAGGAGCGAAAGGGGGTTATTCTTCCCCCTTGGGGAGAGGGAATCCAGGGGCGGGTCAAGAGCCTCGGGCTCTCCCTGCTGGAATTGAGTGCAAACCACAACAGCCCTCGCTTCACGATAGCCTTGCTTTGGTCACACTGGCCTGGGGTTGAAGAGAAAAGTGAAAATAAGCAATGAGATGGGAAGGGTTTATAATAGGATACATGGTGGAAGAAGAAGAAGAAAAGAGAGGGATTTGGGCTAAGGCAAGTGGACTGAAGATAAAAGGCAGTGATTAAAAGATGAGTTGGTTTGGTCGTAAAGACACCCATCTGCATAAATTACTGATTATTAAATGTATATGACTCCCATCTTGTCATCAGGCGACTCTCCCAAACCCTGTTGAGCGACCAGTCAAATCCTTGGTGCTGAGTGGGGTTTTCTCTTCTTTCAAAGGGATTCAGGTACGCCACGATCAGGAGAGTGGCTACATGCACCATAAGTTTGCCATCGTGGACAAGGCGGTACTGATCACGGGCTCTTTGAACTGGACCACTCAAGCCATCCAGACCAACAGGGAGAACGTGCTGGTGCTAGAGGACCAGGCTTTGGTGAACCTTTTTCTAGCAGAATTTGAAAAGATCTGGGAAGATTACAACCCTGCTAATTATACATTTTTCTCCAAACATGAGAAAACTGGGACTGGAAATGGATAAAGCTAATTCTGGGACAAAAAAAAACAAGAAAGGACGGTTTGGGAGCATTTGGTTCAACATTTCTCAGTTTATTTGAGAACGGCAGAGTTATCTTAAAAGATAAGCGGCTAGTCCAGAAATAGGCAAGCAGTGTACTCCTGAATGTTCAGTAAATTTATTTTCCAGGGAATAGAACGTGAAATAGGCTTTATTAGGAAGGGATATAATCCTGCAGTGTTGCACAACAGGATATGCAAAAACTGGATCGTATATTGATCTTCTTTGTAAGCACATTTCCCTGCATAAGGGAAGTTAACATTCCAAGAGGTTACCTTTAATTTGTGTACTTATGCGGAATCAGGTCTCATCTGAATGAGAGGAAGGTCTGGAGCAACTATCTATTTTTATTTTCCAAAGGGCAATTAGGTTGGGAGTCCTGAACTTCTGTTTGCGTTGCTTGTTTAATTTGAATTCTGGAACATAAGAACCTGGCAGTAGAAACTAGGGAGAGGCAGAACTCTCTAACTGCACGGTATATCGCATTAGGAGGCAACGTCCAGCCATAAGCATGATCACAGTTTAAATATTTATGTCAAAGGATATTAGGAGCAGTGGCTTTAACTCTTGCTGTTACTTAAAACTATGTTACTGATTCAAGAAAGATCCCAAGAGAATCCTTGGAAGAAATTGAAGTAACACCTTAAATATGTTAGATCTTTACCGTGTTTAGTTTTTCTTATTTTTATTTATGTTTAGTTTTTCTAATGATTAAAACTGTGGTTCCAGAAAACAAGTGTGAATGAAATTATTGCAATATTTTGGGACTCTTTTAACACCGGAGTTATGAAATAGCCACACCTACCTCTAAGAGGGTCTGGAGTGAAGTGATTTGATCAATATTTTATTTTGGTGACTTCCATTTCTCTTTTTTTTTGCCATACTTGGAACAGTTCAGCAACATATACTGTTCCATTTGTCGGCAATTGTTGCATTTGTGGGGAAGCCAGCATTGCAACCTGTGACTGGTAATAAAATCACATTCAAGCAGCAATCCTGAAGGCCGCGTCATCTCCAGCTACAAAAAAACTTTCATTACAGCATACCAAGGGTGGTGCAAAAATAGTTTATTACGATATAATTTTATGTATAGTTAAGTAATTATATTTACAAAACCATCAACTACATCCATGGGAACCCTAGCATGTCACACAAGGTTTGTAAGGAATAAATACTGTGACAGAAGTGATACTTCTACAGTGAAAAGCTGAATAGGGAACTAGTTCCCTTAAAAGCATGAAAAGACGCCATTCAGAATCTCACCAGATTCGAAACACATTCTTCGAGAAAGAGCTTGGATGCATTTGTCAGCAGCTACGTTTTCTGGGACTTCCCGGAGTCATTTTTGGGTTTGAGTGGACTATTCGTTCACAGGCGACACTTGCCTTCCAAAGTGAACTCACCTTACGCTCTAAATTTTGTCGGAAGGTGTGGACTAGAACAGTGCTTGTCAACCTTAGCAACTTTAAGATGGGTGGACTTCGAACTGCCAGAATTCTTAAAAGTTGCACCCAAAGTTCTCAGGTGACCCAATCAGCTATGGTCAACTTGGTGCAAAAGCTCATGTGGGACTTAAGACGGACGTGGTGGCCCCAGAAACCTTCTGAAGTAAGGTGGTCATGAGTAACCCATGGGGATGGGCTTTCTTGCAATCTGTGCGCACAATCTCCCACTCCCTCTCCGCCAGCCACAAGGTTCTTGTGATTAGGGATGGGTCAACAGCCTCTTCAGCTGCTCAACTACAATGGGAAGCAGACATTTATACGTGGTTGTGTCTTCCGTTGACAGGAGGAAATAACATCTAGCTAATTCTCGCCAACCAGATGGAGATCCACTATTAATAGCAAATTTTATTGACTTATGCAGATCCATGGCATAGCTAATTCCACGGCCAAACCAAAATTTTTCCTTAGGTATGTTAGGGCTGTTTCCCATGGCTCAGTCTTGGATATCCCCCCCACTGCCCCGAAGCTCCATTGGGGTGCAAAATAGCGAAACTTTAGAGGGAGCTATCAAAACTGCAGCAGCTGTATTCCGCCATGCTGTGACCACAGTGCAGAATAGCATAATTCAAATTTATGGGCGGTGAGAAGCCACATCTACTCAATTTCCTTGGAGAACTGCTGGGTTTAACCTGCCACAGAGCTAACGTGCAACAATATGGTGTACCTTTGATGACTTGAGAGATGCTACCATCACCATTGCACAGTGTACATGCAGTGAATGTTCAATTTATTGGACCTTCAGTCAATCAGTTCTCGAATGTAGCAGACAAAATCCATTGGTCACTCTATGCATACATACAATCCTATTAAGTTATTTAATGGACATTCAGGTCTAGCAAACACCTTCCTATGAGTCCATTAAACTGAGTTTACTGCAACATAACTGCATACCCCAGGTTATTTGCACCGCTGTCAGTTACAAGCTTACTGAATTGAATGAGGAAGAAAACTACTGTATAGCAATTAGGTATTTAAAACACTGTACACATTTTTCTTTGGAGAGGCATTTCCAAAACTAAAAAGGATCAGAGAGATTTAAAAATATATTTATAGCATTCAAACCGACCGACCGACATTCTTGCAAGGGCACAAAGCAGAATTTCAGGTTACGCTAATTTCCTTTCCCCAAGTCTGAGGGAAATCTGTATTAGAACAAGATTAAAAAAGAAAGTCACCCCATAAAACCCTCCGCGAGTTTTTGCATAATAAATATTTACATGGCGTGCTTTGAATACTATACAGGTCTTAAATTATTTTTAGAGAATAACAAAGCTTTAAAAAAATGAGGGGGGGAGGAAGAATTACAAAGGAAAGATAAGCGTGCGTGTGCTTAAAGTGTTCACAACGAAGTACTGCATATGAACTATTGAAATGGAGGAGAAAAAGGAAGTCCAGTGGGATTCTAATCAAGTATGTTGTCATTACAAAAAGCAACATGGTTTCCCCCCCCCCCCCATAAACACCACACAGGGCTGCTCGCAGGCACAGCCTCTGGCATAGGAAAAACGAATTCGTGGATCGGCTCAAGCGACCCTCCTTTTCATGTCTTAGCAGGAAAAAAGGAAAGCAAAATGGCATTAAGAAAAGACAGAGCCCTGCTTCGAAACAAGGAAGGGAAAAAAAAACAAATCAAGATCGGCCCCGGACAACATCCCCAAAGCCGTCTTTCAGGTGTGTTTGCACGGTGCATCCAACCCGTGCTAAACCTCCCATCAAAAATACATATTTCTCTTCAATCTCCCAACTGGGCGAAAGATGCAGCAACCTGCCTCCGAACACGCCTTTCTGAAGAGCCATTCGAGAAACTTTCCCAAATAACCCACCGCCTCGGTTGCGTGGGGACAGCCCCTTCCTCGCAGCAGCAAAGTCAGTTTTGTGCGAACGGAGGTGGGGTGGTTGGTCTTCCAAACGTCACTTTCAAGTGTTTGAAGAAATCATCTTAGAATCAGGACATGATTGAGAAAAGGGATGGGATGAACTGGAAGAATCCTTTGTTCGTCCGCTGGCCGATCGCTATCGAGTTGCAGGAAAATCGTGCCGGAAAAATTAAATTCTTTTACCCCAGGGCGTCTCAACCGTGGCAACTTGAAGATGGTCTGGACCTCAACTCCCAGAATTCAATTGTAAGAGTTGGAAGTCCAGACATCTTCAGGTTGCCAAGTTTGAGAAACGCCATTCTACCTGGTTCAGCCTCGTCCACGGGAAGGGGAGAAGGAAAACTGAGGTCTGCAATGCTGCCTCACCGTTTCCCCTTCAGCCACCCGGGAAGATGTCCTCCATATTCCGACGCGCACACACACCCATCCTAGCAACTGCTTTGGGGCTGCTATGCCCACTCCGAAGCGCACTTTTAGACCCGCCATCAACAATCTGCAGCTGGGTGGAGAAGACTACTCAGAACGAGGAGAGCCGCAAGTCCTGAAGAAGAAAAGGCCGACCTCTCAAGTAAAAATAGGAAGATCTCCTTAGGATCTTAGCCATTGAGGGCAGCTACGTTTTGTAGAACACTATTTGTAGCGGGTTCAAATATAACCAGGAGCCTGAAATCCATACATTCTCTGCTCAGCTGCCTTTAAAAAGTAGTGCATACTCAGGTATTCTTTTGCTTCAGGTGATCTCACAAGGCGTTTTTGTCTTGGGAACAACTTATTTCATTGCTAGGTGTCTAATTAAATCCTAAAAACTGCCTGTAAGGAGAAGACATGGACCAACCCTCGCTGAGATCAGCAGGGCTTCGCACAATTGGGCTTGTCCCAAAGTTGGGACAGCTTTTAGTCCAAGTAAGCAGCAGAAACTTAACCCAGGAAGAGCAAAAACTCCCACCAGGGACCTCAAATTGGTAGAACTGGAGTGGAGCCCCCGAATCCTCTGCAAGGTTGGGGACGAGAGAAACAAAGCTTTTTTTCAGAACGCTGACGAGTTATTAATGCTGACGTTTTAAGCACCCGCACTCCCAAGATGTTCCATCCGTCGGGTTTAGCCAAGACAAGTTCATGCACCCCAGTGTCTTTTCTTGGGAAAGCTGGATCCCGGTGCGTCAAGAAATCCATCCGCTGCATTTTTAGAGACGGGCAGGCCCAGGATGCAGGAGAGAGAATCAAAAGTCGTGCAGATGTGCTTCATTTTAGGCGGATGGAAGCACTAAGGTCTCCTTGGGGGTCATGGTTAACCTGGTCTTTTTCAAAGGGCTGCTTTTCGCGCGCTTAGCTCCCAACCCGTCTTCAGCTGCTCCTTTGAATGGTGCCTTTGCAAGGGAATATCCCTCGCACGGACAACATCACCTTGTTGAAATCTATATAGGGTGTATCTTTCCTACTGTTAAGTCCATTGAATCAAACGTTTCTGCGTGGGAAGCTCACCTCTTGCAATCCAGAACCGCTGCTTCCCTTTCTCCTATTATTTTGCGGTTTTGTTACCGCTCAGGACTGTTGCACGGTGCAAACAGACCCCAAAAGATTCTCGGGGACAAACGGAACCCGTTTTCCTTTTCTTTAAAAGTCACCTAAAAGGAAGGATCTGCACTTTTAGGACAAAAGCCATTTTCTCCGTCCTCAGCAGAGGAGAGAAAATGTCGTGAAATCTCTCGGGTGGATGCACAAAACCCATCAAGACTAGACTCAACTGGGAGAGGACAATGATTGCTTGCGATTTTGAGGACTATGTTTTTCCAAGATCTTGGCTAAGGTGGGATCTGCCACCCCTTAATCATGGCTCCAAGCTGGCTTAGTACAATCAGCTCAGAAGAACACTAAGCGACACAAAGGGCCGAATCTCGGCAGACCACACAACAGATCAAGGACAGCCCAGAGTGTGCTCTCTCCCCCTTGTTGTGTTTCTCAGCCATCCGGGGGCATTGGGGAGCCTGCTTGGTCAAGCCAGGTTTGTTTCAGAGGTGCGACGTATGGCTCAAAACATACGCCTAAGTGCTGTGTTGCTCTCAACACTGGTGGAGCGAAGCTGGAGGTGTGTCTTCCCTCCCCCCTTTTTCCCAGGGCCCTGTTGCGATACCAACACATCGGTAAAAACAGGGCTAGCTTATAATAGGCTGTTGAGCCTTAATACTGACACTTAATGTGGTGGATATACAGTAGGAAGGAGATAAATATACATATATGTAAGGGAGAAAAAATCTTCAATCTCTCCCTGCATTCTTGCCCAAAGTAAGGACTTTTTAATTTAGGACTGTCAAGGAATCTGTTTCATCCAGTATCTCTCAACCCTATCCAGTTTATGTTGGGTGGACTTCTCCCAGAATTCCACGGCCACTGGCCAAGGAATTCTGGGAGTTGAAGTCCACCCATGTTAAACTCGCTAAGATCGAGAAACAATGATTTCATCCCTTGGGTGTTGGACAGAAAAAAAAAATGCCTGCAATTGCTCAGTCTATTCATTGTGGAGAAGCTCTAGAAATATTCCCGCTCCCGGCCAAGTGAAACGCAGTAATAAAAAAAGACCAAGAATTGGCTGGCGTGGGCGGGAAGCAGAAGGATGCTCGTGTCGTGAAGCGTCAAGCGAGGCAGTGCACATGGCCAAGGCGGGAACGAAGGAGAACATTAGTCTTTCTTCACCTCCTTGGATTCAAACAGCTTCAGGCGCTCCTGCACTGTTAGGCCTTCCTTCAGACTCTGGAGGGGAGAGAGAAGAAGGGCAGGGAAAAAAAAGCAAACGATGATGGAAAGGACCAAATCCAACACGGAGATGTTCAGGCAGAGGCGATCAAATAGCAAAAGACAAAATCCTCAGGTTTAAAAATCATGCGGAAGGAAGAAAGAGCACCATTATGGAGAAGGGTTACTGGCGGATCGTTGCCTGATGGAAGAAGAGCAAGATGACCACAAACGCAGCTAAGTAGAGTGAATCCCTAGAGGTAATCTGAAGTATCTCCAGATGCCTTCAACTCCACAAGACCTACAAAGTTGTCCTTTCCCTATAGCGTACTTGCTCCGAGACCATTTCCTAACGCCGCTATGGGACAACACATTAACATAAAGGATGCGGTCTCTTGTAGAACTGAGATTACTGAAGAAATGTCTGGATTTTTTCTTCCCCATAGGAACCAAAATCTTGCCTCCTTAAATCATGGTGGTAAGAGCAGAACGCCATGCTTCCTTTACGAATCCGAGAAGAACAGGGTTTAGTCCTTTGATTTGATTGCACAAGGTCAAAACCAAAAATTCCAGCCATATGTGTCAAATTGAGACACGAGGGAGATTAGCCAAAACCCTAAGTAGTTCTTCCCGTTTCTTGTACCTTTTGCTTCCTTAGTTTGTGTCAGTTTTTATCTTTTTTTAAAAGTTTCAATCAAAAATTATCTATGTAAAATAAAATCTGATACTGCATTATTTATATGAACACAAACACACACCCCGAGGTGGATCCAATGATTTGGCCCACCCCATCTGAAGGGTAACGTAGCTTCTACTTGTGGAAAAAAAAAATACAAAACTGGAATATTTCCCTTGTGCAAACGCTGCCAGCTCCCCAACAGCTGTCTTATTTGCCGAGAGGAATTGGCACCGGCATCCGAAACTAGGGGCTCAACCCTGATCTGAAACCTATACCTGCTGCAGAGTGGTGAGTGGAAGCATGCACAATCAATCCAACATGCAGAGAGATCTCCTCATGCTTCGCAGAGCTCCCCAGACGTCAGCCGAGATGGCGAAGGAAACTTGTAATGGACGTCAGTGGAGACAGGATGAGGCAGAAAGGTGGATGCAGCCGCTGATCGGGCGTGAGGGTCTAACCCCTGCTCGGCCCAACCCCAAGCCCCATGTCTTCTGGAGAGTGAGGCAGGGATGGGGGGGCGGGAAAACCCTTATTAGCTATGGAAACATCAGCAGAACATGCATTTAAGTGCACTGCAACCTCCGAGAAGCAGCATCGTCGACCCGGAGGGTGGCTGAATTACCTACACGGCAGGGACCCTGGAACCTGCTGCATTTCAGTTATCCCATGAAGCCTGTTCAATTACCGACTGAGCGAAGACAAGGAACAAAAACAAAGAAAGGCATAAATCCTATCGTGGGACGGGGCACAGTGCAAACAGACTTTCTTCACACGTCTTTAAGGAGGAGGCCAAGACCAAACGGCTCCTCAAATAAACAAATCCATGGTGTTCATTTTTTATTTTGTTTTAAAACACCACCCCGTAATAATTAAAAGCACAGATCAGTAATAAAGAGAAGCTGCACCGGAAGGAAATAAACTAGGTTTTCCGTTGCAGGAATTTTAATTTAACTTTATTATATTTATATACCGCCCTTCTCCTGATGGAAGAAGGGGTGTCCAGAGGAAGCGGCAGGATACCAACAAAACCAAAGTGAATTTAATTAATAAGGATAGAATCCTTTTCTTGAATCTGGGGGCACTTTTTATTTATTTTTTTTGCTGGGTTTCAGATGCTTACAAAGAGGGTGGCTTTAGCTTAGCTTTTATTTATTCGTATTTATTTATATGCCGTCCCTCTCCATGGACTCTGTCGAGTGTGTGCCAATACGCAACAAGGAGGAGATGGACCAGAACAGGCTATGGTTCTAAAGCAGAGGTCTCCAACTTTGGCGACTTTACGACTTATGGACTTGTGTCCACAACTCATAAAGCCATCCAAGTTGGAGACCCCTGTACCAAAGGATGAAGAAGGTCCACCCTTGTGGTCTACTGGAAACTCTATTTCCTTAAAAAGCAATGATTGTCAAACTTGGCAACTTTCAGACAAGTGGACCTCAACACCCAGAATTCCCTAGAATTCACTCTTCTAGAAGTCTACTTGTCTTAAAGATGCAAAGGTCGAGAATCGGATCCTAAAATCTCATGCTTTAAATCGGTTGCTCATGACTCGAAGCAACGATAGAATGGATGTTCTCCTTTACTGCATTTTCCCAGCACAATTATGGAAGCGGATGCCTTCTGCTTTCTCCTGGGACTTGGGTTACTCAAACTAGCCCAAAGCCTTGGAATTCTCAGATGGATTCCCCCATCAAAGTATTCACCAGGGCCTACCCAGCTCCGCCTACGATTTGGTTGGATGTTACTACCTCTTGAGGCAGAAACCACTATCAATAGGACAACTGCTACGGTGCTTGCACTTCTAACCACGTTTTGCAGGGCAGATAATGGAAAGACCAAACCAACTCACCTTTGACCTGATATTTCTCAGTTGCCGGCCAATGCTGGACCTGTCCTTCTTCAAGAAATCAGGGTTGCTTTTTGATTTCATGATATCTAGGTAGGCAAGAAGGAAAGGGAGCCGATATAACCTCTTTTGAAAACCTGCAGGCCATCGTTTCCCCCACAGACACGGTTGAAAGAAAGTCACGATCTCAGCCGCTTTCCCCTCCAGCGAAGCAACACCCCAGAATACGTGTCCCTCCCTCAAGAAATCCAACTTTACCGACAATTCTAATGCTGCTTCTGAGCCCACCAAGCCCAACTCAAGGAGACATCAAAGAGCGCTCTTTGTGACAATGGGTGGGCATCAGAAAATCTTGCCCGAGTTCCTCAGATCCAACCCTTCTTTGAGTCAGGATCCTGAAATATGAAATGTAAGAACTGCGGAAACCTACCGTATCCGGATACGGTGCTGCTCTCGGGAGACTTTTCACCCAGCGCTTCGGTGGCCGCCTTCAGCTGCTCTTTCAATCGGCTGATATCGCAGTCTGCCTTGGCTTTGACGATGCTGAGCTCTGTGTAGATGTCCTTGTATTTATCACTGGCGTATTTTTTATCCTGGAAAAAAGAGAAAAGGCAATTAAGAGTCAAGATCTTTTGATCTTCATGGGACACCCAAAAGAGACAACCGGGATTACTGGCAATTCCATCAGCCATTAGTTCAACATGTCCACCGCCTTTCCCAGGATCTGACTTTCATTAAAACGAATATTTGGTTTATTGTCCCCACCAAAACTCTAAAGTTGCCCCTTATTTGCCTGATTCTTCTTCATCCTCCTGGCTCCTCCTCTTTCAGGCCATCACCTAAAGCAGCAGTCCAACCGTGGCAACTTTAAGACCTGGGGACTTCAACTCCCAGAATTCCCCAGCCACCCATGTTAGCCGGGGAATTCCGGGAGTTGAAGTCCACAGGCCTTAAAGTTGCCAAGGTTGGACACTCCTGACCGAAAGCATGCTTCTACAGATGGCCTGGTTCTACCTAGCTCAGAGGAGGTTTAATGAAAACCTGTCAATGGTTTTAAGGCGATGTCTCCTCCTAAATTCTTACCCTCAATGCTGTCTGCAGTTCATCTTTCAAGGAGCTGATCTCTTGCTTCAAGTACTGGATTTCTGATTCCTTAACTCGCAACAGAACCTACAAGGGAGAAAGTCAAGGAAATAATCCTTTTAGAAAATAGATATAAAAATAGAAAGGAAAGAAGGAAGGAAAGAAGGAAGGAAGAGAGGGAGGGAGGAAGGAAAAGAGAGAAAGGGAGAAAGAAGAAAGAAATGAAGAGAGAAGTAAGAAATAGAGACAGAGAGAAAGAAAGAAAAAGGGATGGAAGGAAGGAAGGAAAGAAAGAAATGGAGAGAGAATGAAAGAAATGGAGAGAGCGAAAGAAAGGGAAAGAAAGGGAGGAAAAAGAAAGAAAGGAAAGAAGGAAAAGGCAAAGGAAGTTAGGGAGGGACTTATGATCTTCTTCCCAACAGTTATAGACAAACTCACCTCTAACTCATAGGCATCCTTGCCTTGGGTGAGAGGAGAGGCGGCTGTTTCCATGCCACCTTCCCCAGTTAGCAACGTCCGTAGTCGGGTGATCTCTGCAGCCAGGCGGTTGTTCAGCTCCTGTGAGGACAACACAAGCGCACCCTTGTTCAGAACAAATGGAATCCGCGCCATCAGATGACCATGCTATTGTCCAGCACAGGAAATCTTTAAATCAACTTCTGCAGAACGCAGGAATCTTCCACCTCATTGCGGGTGGATATCATTGCGTCGCTCCCACCCACCCCCCAAAATTGCAGGAACTCTTGAACCGGGCAGGCCAGGGAACTCTGAGAGCGGAAGCCCTCTTGTCTTAAAAGTGGCCGAGTTTGCAGACAATAATAATAATAATAATAATACTCCACGCTGCTTTAGAGCAACGCTCACCTGATTGTGGGCGTTGAGTTCCTGGTTCTCCCGCTGGCATTGCCGGAGAGCCTGCCTCTCGGCCTCCAGCGCCTGAGCCAGGTGGGCGTTCTCCAAGCACTTCTGCGAATATTGTTCGGAAAGGACCTCCAGTTCCCGCTGGACAGACTGCAGCTCCTCCCTGATGGCCGGACAAAGGAGAAAGTGGGCTCGACAACTTTAGCTTGGCAGGTGAAGATGAAGATGAGGAGGAGGAGGAGGAGGAGGCAGTGATTACTCCCACCCATGGAGGAGGACGAGAACCTTCAAAGAGAACCTTCAACCTTCATAATCATGATCAAATGATCATGATCATGCCTATCTAAACAAATGATCTTGTTCATGCTTATATATTCAAACCGACTATGAATGTATCTTGACTGTTTTTCTGTGGTGCATGTGCGTAGTTTGAGCGCTATCGCTTAAGGCAAATTTCTTGTGTGTCCTGACACACACAGGGCGAAAATAAATTCTGATTCACGTTTGGTTCCTCCCAGATTCTCTTCGCTCAGCCCTTAAAGAAATCCTTTTGCCAACCTTTAATCATGCTTGTTTTCTGGCCAAGAGTACAGCAAATCCCAAAGTCATTTCTCCCTTTCAAAAATGTAGACCAATTAGTTTTTATAGGCCTGAGTCAAAATCCACCTAAATCCTTCCTTCCTTCCTTTCCTTCCTTCCTTCCTTCCTCCCTCCCCAGCCTCCTTCCTTCCTTCCTTCCGTCCTTCCTCCCTCCCCAGCCTCCTTCCTTCCTTCCTTCCTT